>JACXGI010000221.1:0-29193 GCA_016801175.1 Esox masquinongy | reverse complement strand
TTGCAGTATACGACTGATTGTTGTCCTATGGACAGAGTCTCCCACCTCAGCTGTAGATCTCTGCAGTTCATCCAGAGTGATCATGGGCCTCTTGGTTGCATCTCTGATCAGTCTTCTCCTTGTATGAGCTGAAAGTTCAGAGGGACGGCCGGGTCTTCGTAGATTTGCAGTGGACTGATACTCCTTCCATTTCAATATTATCGCTTGCACAGTGCTCCTTGGGATGTTTAAAGCTTGGGAAATCTTTTTGTATCCAAATTCGGCTTTAAACTTCTTCACAACAATATCTCGGACCTGCCTGGTGTGTTCCTTGTTCTTCATGATGCTCTCTGCGCTTTAAACGGACCTCTGAGACTATCACAGAGCAGGTGAATTTATACGGAGACTTGATTACACACAGGTGTATTCTATTTATCATCATTAGTCATTTAGGTCAACATTGGATCATTCAGAGATCCTCACTGAACTTCTGGAGAGTTTGCTGCACTGAAAGTAAAGGGGCTGAATAATTTTGCACGCCCAATTTTTCAGTTTTTTATTTGTTAAAAAAGTTTGAAATATCCAATAAATTTCGTTCCACTTCATAATTGTGTCCCACTTGTTGTTGATTCTTCACAGAAAATCACAGTTTTATATCTTTATGTTTGAAGACTGAAATGTGGCAAAAGGTCGAAAAGTTCAAGGGGGGTGAATACTTTCGCAAGGCACTGTATATACGCATGGAAAGCCGATCCTGAGGTCTGACTGTGATAACCACAAAAAAACACACAATTTAAAATAAAATTACAAAAAGCATTTTTATAGAGGTCAAGCACGGGCCACCCATCCACTGCGGGCCCAGGTGCAACCGCACATAGGATAGCTACGTCAGTGGGGACAAATATGTTTTTGCAAACGCCCATGGTTTTGGAATGGGATGGCCAACAAGCTCATATAGGTGTGATGGTCGGGTGTCCACATACTTTTGGCCATATGCTGTATGTGCACTGATGGACACAACATCTCATTGATTCTGCTACAACAAACTCGCAAAATACAGCTTTCAGCCGTTTCATTTAAATGTTCCGGCGGCTCCGCCTCCCCTGGCCCTCCCTAATATTACTTAGTTTACATATTGTCTATGATGTGTGCTCTTAGTGAAGTGCTACTACAGACCTCTGTATTTCAATGTGTGTGGCTGATCTGTGATCTACATGTACATTTTGCCAGTACTGTACTGTCACGGTACGGTGAGGATCAGCGCCACCGTCCCGTACACCTCCAGTTCCCGTCACTCCACAAACACATCCCGGACTTGGTTCGTGTCACATGTTTTCAACTATTCACACCAGGTCCCAGTCATCTCATTAGTATGTGTTTAAATGTGTCCCCTCTGCTCCCCACATTTGTCGATCATTATTGTTGCTGTCTGCATGTTACATGTCACCAGTGAGTGTTTTCGGTTTGCTGCTCAAATATCAGCCCTTTTATTTTCATTACGTTTGTTTTTATATGCTCGGTGTTTGTGTTTTCATTAAAAACCCCTGCATCGAGTGAGATCTGCCTGCGCCTGGTTCCTCCACTACCACTCCCGTTACAGAATGATCGACCAAAAAGGAACCCGTAGGCGTGCGAATAAAACCCGCCATGATCACAGGGATAACTCCCTGTGGCCGTGGGAGAAGCCAGAGATGCCGGAGGAGGAAACTCGGCGTCTCTGCGCTTATTCCGGCTACTCCCCTCCGATTCGTCCGACAAGAGGGGAGTATTCATGGAGGGGTGATTGGGGGTCTGACTCCCTCTCCTCGGACGATGAGGAGGTGGTCTATGGGAGAGTGGAGGAAGACCCCCTGAGGGAGCAAGGCTGGAGGTCGCCCCAAGAAAATTTTGGGGGGGCGCTATGGGGCGTAGACCAATGGGGAGTGGTCAAGCCCCTCACTCGGCAGGAGGAGGTAGTGATCAAAGGGCTCCTACAGGAGATGCAGGAGGTGGAGAGGACGGGACGTAGGAGAGGAGGTCGTAGGAGGAAACGGCAGCCCGTGCCTCCTACCTGCCACGGTATGGACTGGACGGGTAGTCCCCTGGCCATTCAGCGTGCCCCATTCCCTGCTCTGCGTCCTTCTGCCGCCCCGCGGCCTACTCCGCGGCCCGCTGCTCCACTCCGCGGCCCGCTGCTCCCTCAGCTGCTGCTCCGCAGTCAGCCTTACGTCCAGTGCCAGCCCCAAGGCGCCGGGTGTTCCCAGCGGCCCCTGCTGCCCAGGAGCCACAGCCAGCGCCACCTGCTGCCCTGGAGCCACAGCCAGCGCCCGCGGCGCCCTCTCCTGTCCCGGCTGCAGCGGTGCCCTCTCCTGTCCTGGCCGCTCAGCCGTCCTCTCCTGTCCCGGCCGCTCCGCCGTCCTCTCCTGTCCCGGTCGCAGCGGCGCCCTTTCCAGTCCCGGCCGATCCACCGCCCTCTCCAGTCCCGGCCCGCAGCGGCGCCCTCTCCAGTCCCTGCCGATCCACCGCCCTCTCCAGTCCCGGCCGCAGCAGCGCCCTCTCCAGTCCCGGCCGCAGCGGCGCACTCTCCTGTCCCGGCAGCTCCACCTCCCCGGCCTGTCCCGGCCGCTCCGCCACCCCGGCCGGCTCCTGACCCTCCGCCGGCTCTCCCGTCTCCTGACGCTCCGCCGGCTCCTGGCCCTCCGCCGGCTCCGCCTCCCCGGCCGGTTCCAGTGGCTCCGCCTCCCCTGTCCGTTCCGACAGCTCCGCCTCCCCGGCCCGTTCCGGCCGCCCCGGCCTGTCCCGGCTGCTCCAGGTGCTGAGCCTCTGCCTGTCCGGGTGCCCTCCCCCCGCCCTCCCCCCCTGAGTTGTTCCCGGTCGTGCGGTCGGGAGCCCACGCTTTGGGGGGGGGGGTACAGTCACGGTACGGTGAGGATCAGCGCCACCGTCCCGTACACCTCCAGTTCCCGTCACTCCACAAACACATCCCGGACTTGTTTCGTGTCACATGTTTTCAACTATTCACACCAGGTCCCAATCATCTCATTAGTATGTGTTTAAATGTTTCCCCTCTGCTCCCCACATTTGTCGATCATTGTTGTTGCTGTCTGCATGTAACCAGTGAGTGTTTTCGTTTTGCTGCTCAAATATCAGCCCTTTTATTTTCATTACGTTTGTTTTTGTATGCTCAGTGTTTGTGTTTTCATTAAAAACCCCTGCATCGAGTGAGATCCGCCTGCGCCTGGTTCCTCCACTACCACTCCCGTTACATGTACTTGAATTTCACAACCTCACCTCCTAAGCTCCACCACACTCGTGCATGACTACACAGGTTGACTCAATATCCTTCTGGTTCTACTAATTAATATGAATATTCAAGATATGGGTTACACATATCATAACTAATTTTCTTTAAGTTATCCACCTTAAAAGACAAAATTTCACCTCAGCTCCCCGGCTGACCTTATCTCCCTGGCTGTCTGGTCCTGCTGTGACAAGGACCTTCTCACAGTCACCATCTGATCCTGCTAAAATGCAGGAAATAAAATTGACATGAACAACTTGAGCTACATTGACGCCTGCAGAACCAGATGGCAATGTTTGATCTATAAGACCCACATTAGGTTGAAATGTCAAATGCAGCTACTTATGTAGGGAACTACAACGTTAGCCAACTTTTCAAGAGATCAACTATTAAGCTAGTCAGTTAGCTATATCTTCTAATCTCTCATAGCTAGCTAGCTGTACCACTCACTTTGCCTTTGCATGAAAAAATACCCCTTTGTATAACTTCAGTCTTTTCTTGGCTGGTGTCATACGGTGCTAGTTGTGAGTGAGGTGAACCTAGTGTAATGTAGACTGTTTCCTAGCTAGCGAAATAACGTTAGCTAGCAAGCTGATATATATTTTGCAACTATCATTCATATATAATGTTAGCCTAACTATACCTTACCGGTTTTAGAAAAACACTCTGATAAGATAAATATCTACCTCATTCATACAATGCTAGAGGTAATGTCAGCTAGGTTACCAAACTTTCATGAGCCAGAGATCACAGCCGCTTGTTGCAACCGTAGCCTCTACCCTACTAACGTAACCAGACCTATCCAGCAACTACTGTACCTCAAAGCAAAGTGCTTGCGTGTGGTCCTAAAGCCAGTCTGATTCGAATTACGCAATAGCTTACCGTACTGCCACTGCAACATTCTAAAGAGTTTGAGCTTTTCTTATAATAAGAGTTTTGTTGGTAAAAAGTGGGGGGGGGGCAAAATGTCATTTTCAAAAAGTGGGGGTGACATGTCCCACTCATGTATAATGAAACCTACGCCCCTGAATAAAACCTTAAAATCAGCCCTGTGTTAAAAGTTTTTAGTTCTATTTAGGATTCTTGCAGCCGTGTTCAGCATTAATTGAAGTTTATTTATTGATTTATCAGGGTAAACGGAGAGAAGAGCATTACAGTAATCTAATCTAGAATTGATAAAAGCATGGATTAGTTTTACTGCATCAGTTTTTGATAAAACGTTTCTGATTAATGCAATGTTCCCGAAGATGGAAAAAAGCAGCTCTTGAGATATATTTTATATGTTCATCAAAGGAGAGGTCAGGGTCGAGGGAAATGCCGAGGTTTCTCACAGTTTTTTGAGATACGACCATACAATCGTCAAGGTTCACTGTAAGATCTGCCAACAAAACTCTTTGTTTCTTGGGTCCTAAAACAAGAATTTCTGTTTTTCTTGAGTTTAAAAGCAAGAAGTTCTCCGTCATCCACTTTCTAATATCTGAAACACATGCTTCCAAAGTAGATCATTTTGGGGCTTCTCCATGTTTCATCAACATACAACTGTGTCATCACATAACACGTTACCTTCACGAGTGCAGTCTCAGTGCTATGATACGGTCTGAAAACCGGACTGGAGCATTTCATATATGTTATTTGTCTTCAGGAATGCATTCAGTCGTTGGGAAAACACACTTTTATAAGATTTTTGAGAGATATTGGCCTATAATTGTTTAATACATCTGGATCCAGATTAGATTTTTTTCAGAAGAGGCTTTATTTCCGATATTCTTTGTGAATTTGGTACACATCTGTAGGATAGGGAGCAATTAATTGCGTTCAACATTGGCTGACCTAGCACAGGAAGTAGCTCCTTAACTAGTTTTTTTGGAATCGGGTCTAGCTGACAATTTGTGGGTTAAGAATCATCACTAATTCAGTGAACGTGTCAAGCGATTTAGGGTGAAACAATTCAAGTGTTCCCATTGACACCAGGTCAGAGAAACTGACTCAATAGGTATGAAAGCCATGCGTGTTTTCCTTTATATTAATGTGTTTAAGGAAATTCTATACAGTTATTTTATTGAAGAGCACTGTTTTAATGGGGAGCATGATAACGCATGTGAATTATTTACATGGAAAACATCATCATAAAGATATCTTGACAGATTTAATAAATTACTTAAATTACAGCATACCAGGGCAGTCCAAATTTGTTGCTAGAGGCAACCATCCTGTAGGTTTTTTTTTTAAGTGTTACTCCTAAACATGCTGATTTAGGAGTAACTCTTAAAAAAAATGGGCGCGTCAGTCCTAACTTTAGGATTCCTAAACTTTTGGTCTAAGAGTATTTCACAAAGGGTTTTAGCACTAAAACCAGCTCCTAATTCTGTGAAAAGTTAGGAGTAGTCAATAGGACTCCTAAGTCACTAAAACCAATTTACAAACAATCCTAAAAGGGCTGCTGCCGGCAATCCGCCTCGTAATCAGGTCGACGTTTTAGAAACATTTATTAATACTGAGCTTTTAACAAGGTATTGCCTTAATCGCGAGGGTATTATGATCATAGTAGAGCTAGTCAGGGATGCAGTCTATTCACCAACAAACAGAAATAACCCAATAACATCGGCGATCAAGGTTGTGACAACTCTGCTCTACTTGGCCACAGGGAAAATGCAGCTATGCAGCGCAGATGAACAACGTATATATCAGTCATCTGTTGGTAGTATATTACATCAAACAATAAATGCTCTCCCCAGACCCCATATTGTGCAACAAATAATTTGGTTTCCTCATTATTTTCGCCAACTACATAGATACAAAGCCGACTTCATGGCCATAGCTCGACCAAACTGGTGTAGTTGGTGCCATAGATGGGACACGTAACTGCAGAAATTATTGCACCCTGAAAAGATGAATGCGCATTTCTTTAAGAAATGCCAGACATGTAAGTGGACGACAATTAGCTGAACACATCTTGACAGGTCAATATATCATTTGTGGTTTCATGTTGTAGCAGATTCAGGGGTGTGGTGTTTCCATATCACCAAGTTTAACAACAACAACAACAACACAGACAGCACGATTAGAATGCAGTTGGGGTATTTATTAGGGTCGTTTATACACAGTGTGGAGGAAAATAAAGGGGAGTCCATCAACCAGTTCACCATCCTTACTCCGTTCTCATCGTTCGTTGTCCTTAGTCTAGAGGTAAGGATCGGGGGTGGAGCCAGCGTATCTTCCCTCAATCACCACACCCCTCACCTCTCCCTGCCATCTGCCACAATGTTTAATCATTTTTTCTATTTTTCCTGCAGTCTCTCTCTCTCTGGGCTAAAATGGAACTGAACGAGGCAACCAATGTAGCATTTGAAAATATATGATACATTCGGTTTCCCAAAATGGGAAGGCCACAGTGTATTGATATAGGTCTCCGTATGTTCTCCTGAATAAATTTGTGCCAAAACGAGCATTGTATCAATGGTTATGATCTACGTTAATCCAAACTTTTTTTTTGTAAACAATGCATTGCCTCACAACATATGTGAGCTTCCGCACTCGAGCTAACAGTGTGCTCTTCCAAAACAGCTGAACTATGGTGCTGACCTCATTGGAGTTTACAAGCTGGCAACAAGCACAATTTACGGACATTTATCAAAATGTTTAGAGAATGTGCAGTCCCCTATTGTGTTAATAAACTGAAATCTAGCTAATTGTCTAAAAGACAGGCCATCATTCTGGAATATTATCAGTCAGGGAAAATGGCCGTTCCCAACAGTGTCAAAATCATGCCAATGCTCCATAGTAGTAATAATTTCAGTTCCTCCCTATATTATTCCTGCAGAACGGGACATGGACAGGACAGAATTATCCAAATAGCTACTACATGCCTATTTACAGAATGGAGAGTTGCCCGTTTGGTCCCTCCGGCCTCAGCCTCTTCTTCCAGTTTCTTTGGGGACATGGAAGGTTTCCAAAACTGCCCAGTTGATAAGAGCTTGAAAGTCAATGCCGTCTGTTGCACACGCTGGAGCCGATTCAGCCTCATCTACACTACGGACAGACACATCAAGGTTCTTGATGGCATTAGGTAGCAATAAATCCCACTCCTAACGTGAGGTACAGTTTTGTAAACAAAGCCGGTTACCGGATAAATCCTCCTCGCAGACAGATTTGCGTCGGTTTACCAGCAGCTAATACAACTTATTGGCATTTGTCTTTGAACTAGTAGTCTATATTAGCTAATACGCGCACTGATAGTCCTATATAGCGTAATTAATGGACTAGAGGACACCCACCCTGAGGCAGCTGCTATTGTTGTTGTTGATTTCAACAGAGCAGACTCTTGACCATTGTTATTCACAAATATGGAATGGTTACAAACCCCTCCCCCGCCCTGCATTTGGGAAAACAGACCACGCCTCAATTTTGCTCCTCCCATCCTACAGACAACTTCAAAAACAGATGTTTCTCAGACATTTCAACACTGGAATGAAGAATCCATTGTTGCCTTACAGGACTGCTTTGAAACAATGGACTGGCAGGTGTTCTGTGATACAGCCGATGGGAACATCGATGAATACACAGACTCTGTGTCAGCATATATCTCCAAATGCATCGATAATGTTGTCCCAAGGGTCACTGTCAGGACTTTCCCCAACCAAAAGCCCTGGGTAAATGGTAATGTCCGTGCTAAGCTCAGAGCACGGTCCTCTGCCTATAGCTCTGGGGACCTGGAGACCTTGAGGAGATCCAGATATAACCTTCGGAATGCTATCAGGGATGGAAAAAGAGAATACAGGGATAAGTTGGAGTCAAATTACCACTGCTCTGACCCCAGACGCATGTGGGGAGGACTGCGACACCACAGAAAACAAAGGGAGAAATAGCAATGATGCACATCCCGCCGCCTCGCTCCCTGACCTTCTATGCATGGTTTGAGGCGACCAATACAATTCCTTCTGTGAGGCTTGCTGAGAACCAGGACGACTACACTCTGTCCCTAACCACGGCTGACGTGTGGAGAGTTTTTAAAAAAGTGAACCCTCAGGAGGTCACCAAGGGCGAGATGGTATTCCAGGCCGTGTCCTCAGGGGGTGCACTGACCAACTAGCGGAGGTTTTCACCTCCATATTCAACCTCTCCCTGTCTGTAGTCCCCTCCTTCTTCAAACCGACCACCATCGTCCCTGTACTAAAGAAACCTTCCATCCCCTGCCTGAACGACTACTGCCCTGTAGCACTGACCTCCACTATCATGAAGTGCTTTGAGCGGCTGGCCAGAACTCACATCTGCTCCACCCTTCCTGACACCTTGGACCCCTTTCAATTTGCATACCGCCCCAACAGATCTACGGATGATGCCATCGCTGTGACGACACACACCTCCCTCTCCCACCTGGAAAAAGGCAACACATACGTGAGGACGCTGTTTGAGGACTACAGCTCTGCATTCAACACTATTGTGCCACTGCGACACTACCATCCTGGGTCTTACCTCCAACAACGATGAGACCGCTTACAGAGAGGAGGTAAAGAACCTGGCTACATGGTGCCAGGACAACAACCTCTCTCTCAACGTCTGTAAGACTAAAGAGATGCTCGTGGACTTCGGGAAGCTGCAGAAGGGGGTCATGCCCCTATACACATATGTTTCTACATTGTTCAAAGTAGAAACATATTCTTGATCAACAAATACATTTCTTTGGCTCCCCTATGCCACGTTTCCATTGGTGCCAAAAACTGGTGTTTTACCCTAAAGTCCAGATTTTTTTCTGTTTCAGTCAGCCACTAGGCCATGGCCAAGTAGCCTGGCTCTCACTTGGTGCCAAGCCTTGGACTTTAGGACTTAGGGCGTGGTTTGCGGATTGACGCGTTACGTGGTGTGAAAACGCAGCATGTTGTTCTATTCGAATGGCGATGTGTATCGTTTGCTTTAGGCTTCTTTTAATGGTTTTCATCCGACCTAACAAACAGATCCCTGATAAAATAAAGAAAATGAAGCAACAGTACAGGGAAGCAAAGACTCATAACGGAAAGTGTTGGAACAACCTAAGGTGATACAGTGAGGGAAAACATTATTTGATCCCCTGCTGATTTTGTACGTTTGTCCACTGACAAAGAAATGATCGGTCTATAATTTTAATGGTAGGTTTATCTGAACAGTGAGAGACAGAATAACAACAAAAAATGTCAAAAATGTTATAAATTTGCATGTTAATGAGTGAAATAAGTATTTGATCCCCTCTCAATCAGAAAGATTTCTGGCTCCCAGGTGTCTTTTATACAGGTAACGAGCTGAGATTAGGAGCACACTCTTAAAGGGAGTGCTCCTAATCTCAGCTTGTTACCTGTATAAAAGGCATCTGTCCACAGAAGCAATCAATCAGATTCCAAACTCTCCACCATGGCCAAGGGAGAGCAGGGGATCAAATATTTTTTTCCCCACACTGTACGATGCCATTGACTCAATAGAAAAACGGAGCGCTAAGACTGAGACGTAGACTGCAGAACCTATAACAACACAAAATTACCTCAGAATTCTCCCATATCCTTCTATAAAAGGTAGATAGTTTTGACAAAATGCTTATTAAACTGGTTTAGTTGCAGTGTCACGAGTGTAGGTGGAGAAGGAGCCGGTCGCAGGATTTTGAGAAATAAATTTGTTTTATTACTTTAGTTCAAATGTGGTATTATAAACAAACTGAGCATGGCGTTTTTGTTTATTTTACCACCAGAAAAATATCGCCTTTTATTTTTCGTGATGGGAAAACCAAATCGCGTTGATAGTTTACTCCTCCCTCCCCACGTGAGCCCCTCCTTAAGTCCTTGGTACCAAATGTATAGAGGAAACAGAAAAGTCTGGAGCCAACATTAGCATAAATCACCCCCTGGTACCGGGGTAAAGCACCAGTGGAAACGCGGCACTAGTGTAATGTCTGCTCCATGTGGCATGGCAGATCCTCTCCCTCTCCAGTGTTCCACCTCGCCAGGGTACTAGGAGAGTGATGGCTGCACCCCATCCACGCACCTGTTTCCCATCACTAATCAGTTTGCCTATATGTACGTTTGTTTGACACTTGCACCTCACGGTTTATTGTCTGTACATTGCCACAGCTGTGTGGTGCAGTTGTTTACATTGCTTTTTATAAAGGAAAAGAATACTTACTTTCGTTCTGGTTGTTTTTTTGTTTCCATTTGCCACTTTTTACACACCTGCTACCCTTGTGCCTCACACCTACAAATTATAGAAATGAAAACAATTCTAATAAAGGTATATTCCAATTGATATACATTTTTTCCAAGGTCATTGGTCTCTTTGGTAGATTTAATTGGTCATGAATGACTTTGTGTTTTGATCAGGTATATGTGTGTGCCAAACTCCCTTGTATAAAGTGTATTTGAAGTTGTTTTACGATGCTGTCTTAAGGCTACCACAGATATTGCATATAATGATAGATATTAGTGTTTCGGCCCAAACAATGGGAATCGTTGTCCACAGAGAGGATTTTGCTTATATTAGATTTTATTACCAAAAAATATCTTTGTAATGTCAGTAAGTTTAATGGGGACTGTGCAGGCTGCCATTGCCACCTAAATTAAATGTATCCTTTCAACTAGTGTGTGATTATAAAATAATAGGTTTAAGGACATACATCTGGTGTAAAACAACCATATCTGCAAATAATAATCACAAAGTTCTCCTTGTTCTCCTAATAGGGTTTCCAGTAAACAATGCCTGCAGTACAGTGGATGGCCTTGGAAATTTGTATCTTCAATGAGTTGTTCTCCCCTGAATTGAATGGCAAAAAAACCCAGTGGCATTGTTATTCAGGGCCAAACTAGGTACAATACTTAAAATGATATTTCTCTCTAACATTCTGTCTTAAGACATTTCATGGCCGTGACCCATGGAAATGTTGAGCTCACGAACCATTTTCAAATTTACCCTAAATTCCAATCATTAGGGTCAAATCTACATGGTAGCATACTGTACCAGACGTCTTTAACAGATACATCTACGCCTCTAAAACATCAGGACACATGATACATACATTTGCAACTTATCTCACTGCAAATCGACTAACTTTTAATGAGAGAAAAAATATGTTTCAGTAACCTTTTGACATGTAAACAATGTTGGGAATTCTGAGTCTCATTTAAAGCGGCTTAGACCCTTCTCCCTCTGGTCATATCGAGCTACCTCTTTCAACCAGGCACTCTTCATCTCATCTGGGAAAGAGCACTCCGGTGTTTATCACTGATTCAAGGAATACAGCGGGTCTGGGTAAGCGATAGTAAGCTGGGGCAGATGAGGAGATGGGTTGATCTGAGAACAGCCTCACCAGAGAAGAGCCTTGCTCACGTCATATTTGTGACAACGGACTAACAGCAGAAAGACACTTATGTCCTCTATAACCTCACTCTCTCTTCCAATTCTCTCATGCAAGTTCACTATTTCTTTAGGTCTGTCTCTAAATTTTAATTAGTTTTCAGATTGAGGAAAACTTGTCAGGTGATAAAACTGAGTCTCGTGCTATGGTACGTTTTTGGTTGAAACCATTAAAGTCCACTCAAACAAATCCTTCTTTTTCTTAATCAGTTTGAGGGGAATGAGGTACAAGATAATGGTGACATAAGAAGAGGTGGGAACATTTCTTAATGGTCTAGAAAGTGAAAGAACTAGTTGTTATTCATGTATTTCCTTTCCATTTCCTATACTCTGATTATAGATATTTTGTAAACAGATCTGTTTTAATGATTGGCAAAAGTAAAAAACTTACTAGGTCTCAATTTCTCCTCATCGAGGTATAATGGCTTCAAATGACCACAAGCCCATCTGGCTTTAGTCTTCTATTCATTAATTATGCACAACAGCTAATTAGGAATAATGACATTCTTAATCACCACCTCAAACAAGAAAGTAAAAGCAGGTGAGCAACAAAAACCAAGCACCTGGACTTACAACATAACAGCTTTGTGCCAAATGGCTCCCTTCCCAGGAATCACTTGACTGTTAAAGTTAAAATGACCATGCTTAAAGGAAATGTTCGCTATTTTTTAACCTTGGGCCTCTTTACTGATTATCTTGCATATTCCTGGACTGTGGAGACACTTTTAAAAAAAAAAAATATCACAGTTTTGAGTTTGTTAAAAAATTTTTTTAAAGGAAGCCTCTCTCGGGGCTACAATGGAAATAAACAGGGCAACAGATATAGCGTTCAAAAATATATGATACATTAATTTTTCCAAAACGGGAAACCAGGGTCTCCGTATGTTCTCCTGAAAAAAATGTTTGAAAACTAGCACGGTATCAATGGTTGTGTTCTACATTAAACTGAACTATCTCAGAAGATAGCTCTTTTGTGGGAGCGGTCCTTTTTCAAAACACTGTTTAAACTACTGTGCTGACCTCACATAGGGAATGTAAAGCAATACCAGGTCTAATTATTTTAATGAAATCCAACTTGTGCTTTGGGAAACAAAACCCTCTTGAGACTGTACTGGGAGACATGGAAAACCTTCTAGCAACAGCACGTATGGATGTGCCATCTTGGAAGAGCTGGACTGCATGTGCAACCTGAATGGGCTGCAGGTACCACCTCATGCTACCCGTAGTGACAAGGAAAGGACACTAGCGAAACTAGAGAAGAATCAGTCAGGAAGGATAAGGAGAGAGCAACTGTCAGTGGCCGCCACCTGCAAAACCATCCCCTTTTTGGGGGGTTCTCTTGCTGTTGCCTCTCCAGTGCACCTGTTGTCACTTTCATTTGCACCAAAACAAGTGACATTGATTCACAATCGCTTATGATTCCTAACTGGACAGATTGATATCCCTGAAGTTAAACTGACTTGGTGTTATGCTGTGATGATTATGTGTTCCCTTCATTTTTTTGACCAGTGTATACACCGATCATATAACATAACATAAGATAACATAAGATAACATAACATAAGATAACATTATGACCACCTGCCTAATATCGTGTAGGTCCCCCTTTTGCCGCCAAAACAGCCCTGACCCGTCGAGGTATGTCCTCCACTAGACCTCTGAAGGTGTGCTGTGGTATCTGGCACCAAGACGTTAGCAACAGATACTTTAAGTCCTGTAAGTTGCGAGGTGGGGCCTCCATGAATCAGACTTTTTTGTCCAGCACATCCCACAGATGCTCAATACGATTGAGATCTGGGGAATTTGGAGGCCAAGTCAACACCTGAACTCGTTATGTTCCTCAAACCATTCCTGAACCATTTTTGCTTTGTGGCAGGGCGCATTATCCTGCTGAACGAGGCCAATCCAATTAGGGAATACCGTTGCCATGAAAGGGTGCACATGGTCTGCAACAATGCTTGTCTTCTTCCCATAGTGCATCCTGGTGCCATATGTTCTCCAGGTAAGTGATGCACACACACCCGGCCATCCACGTGATATATAAGGAAACATGATTCATCAGACCAGGCCACCTTCTTCCGTTGCTCCGTGGTTCAGTTCTGATACGAGATTATCAGTGTTATTCACTTCACCTGTCAGTGGTCATAAAGTTACGGCTGATCGGTGTATATACACTGCTAAAAAAAAATGAGGAACAATTAAATCACACGTCGGCTCTCGATGTAGGAAATATATTAAAGATCAAACTCTTTTCTGTACATTGTGTAATACGTTGAGAATAAAATGACATAATGGTCAATGGAAACCAAAATCACCAACCTATTGATGGCTGGATTCAAACTCACACCAAAAATCAGTAAACAATTGAATCACAGGCTGTTCCAACTTCCGTGAATTTCAACACAGCAACTCATAATGTGACTCCGTAGTGAGTATGGCCCCCACATGCCTGCATGCACTTTTCTTCTGAAACTCATCTGTCTATTCTTTTTCTGAGGAATGAAGGCTATTCCATGCAAGAAATTGCCAAGAAACTGTAGATCTCATACAGCACTGTGTACAGCTCTCTTCACAGAAAAGTGCAAACTGGCTTTAACCAGAATAGAAAGCGGAGTGGGAATCCCCAATACACAACTGAGCAAGAGGACAAATACATTATAGTGTCTAGTTTGAGAAATAAACACCTGACAGGTCCTCAACTGGCAGCTTCATTAAATAGTACCCGCAAAACACCAGTCTCAACATCAACAGTAAAGAGGCGACTCCAGGATGCTGGTCTTTTAGGCAGAGTTACAAAGAAAAAGCCATATCTCAGACTGGCCAGGGAAAAGAAAAGATTTACAGAGCAAAAGAACACAGACACTGGTCAGAGGAAGAATGGAATTTTTTTTTATAGACAGACAAATCTAAGTTTGAGGTGTTCAGATCACAAAGACATTTGTGAGACACAGACCAAATGAAAAGATGCTGGATTGAGTGCTTGACACCATCTTTCAAGCATGGTGGAGGAAATGTGATGATCTGGGGGTGCTTTGGTGGTGGTAAAGTGGGAGATTTGTACAGTGTAAAAGGGATCTTGAAGAAGGAAGGCTATCACTGCATTTTGCATTGCCATACCATACCCTCTGGACGGCGCTTGATTGAAACCAATTTCCTCCCACTGCAGGACAATGACCCAAAGGACATCTCCAAAATATGCAAGAACTATTTAGGAAACAGCAGTCAGCTGGTATTCTGTTAATAACGGTGTGGCCAGCACAGTCATCAGATCTCAACCCTATTATGCTGTTGTGGGAGCAGCTTGACTGTATGGTTTGTAAGAAGTGCTCATCAAGCCATTCCAACTTGTGGGAGGTGCTTCAGGATGCATGGGGGGAAATCGCTTCAGATTACCTCAACAAATTGCCTGGAATTAACTAGAATGCCAAAGGTCTGCAAGGCTTTTATTGCTGCAAATGGAGGATTCTTTGACGAATGCAAAGTTTGAAGGACTCAATTATTATTTCTAACCTTGCCAGTGACTATATTTCCTATTCATTTTGCTATATTTCTGATTTCATCTAATTTCTTGCATGTTTTCATGGAAAACAAGGACATTAGTAAGTAATCCCAAACTTTTAAACGGTAGAATATAATATGTATACTTTTTTATTTTTTACAAATTTACACTTACAATCCAAATAAATTATTTCAATTCGACTTTCATGTGTCTAAGATTTGCACGGTTCTCAATTTATTTATGAGTAATTAGGGGCATGTCAAAATTAATATAGCCAAGGTCGTGAGCAAGAATTGTTCCAAAACAAAAGCAAAAAGAAACGATGGTACACAGGTTTCTCAAAATGTAATTTCTCACAAAAAGATGGACATGCCACTGATATTATTGGTCCTTAATAATTAGCTAGTGCTCCTTCATGTGTGTTTCACTGCATATATAAAAGGCAAATGCCCCATGCCCCACTAGTTTAATCACAGCTAATTATGTGTCACTTTGAATATTACAACCTGCTCTCCGATCTAACCTTGTAGACAGGAAGAGTTAAGAGGAGGGTATCATCGCGCTCTTTAATCATGAACATCATCAATCTTGATGAGAGGATAAAGAGGGAAAGGATAAAGAGAAGGGAGCATAGAAAGTAGAGTGAAAGACCATCTGAAAATTCTGTTTTTAAAGACGAAATTATTAATTTCCCTGGTCAAGCTTAAATGTCACTTGTGAAACCAGTCAACATGTTATAACCACCTTTCATGTGAGAAGAGTAATGGCTGTTTCATAGAGTGGACAAAAGAGGAAACACCAATTGCAAATTGGACATCAAAAAATTGGGAAATAATTGGGTAAAATATATATAAATATTCTAACTCAGTTTGAATTGTTAGTTCCCCATGTGAAGTCCCAACATTTGAATAGGTGACATTAACATTTTCAAATATTATTTGAACATGTAACAATGTTTCCACATTGTAAGGCCATTAGTTAAAAAGCTACTCAACATATCGTAGTATAATTAAAGCATGTTTAAATAATTTTTGTAAATTCTGTGTTTGCTGCAGGTGTGCAGCTCTACTACATCTTGGTTTGTCTGTGACCTTTGGCAGACCCCCAGAGAAAGGAAAAGAGAAGCTAGCTTTCCATGATTTAAACTGATGAAATGTCACTTTTAGTGACATCTATATCTAACGCTATCTTACAAATTTGCAGTGAATTGTGATTATTTACTAAACATCCTGGAATTATAATCATATTAACATCTCACCAATCCGAGCCTATCCCAGCCAACTGAAAATAAAAAAAGAAAACAACAAAACGTATACCGCAATATCTAGCCATCAGTCAATTATATTTCAATTGATTTTTTACACATACAAAACCTGTTAATGACCTCTGTGATATTACTTAACATCTCTTCTATAAACAATGTCTATATTGTACATTCATTCCAAGAATACTGGTCTTTTATAAATACATTAAAGTTGAGCTACACTGTTTACTGTGGTAAATGTTCAGCCATTTTGTACAGCTCAATTTTGAAAAGAGAATAAATTCAAACAGGGATCCATTTTTTCAACCACCTGAAAATAATTTGTAGCTTTGGGTAAATAAATGGTGGCTTTGATCTTTAAAAATGTGTGCGTGATCTACAGGGTGTAAGGGTAAGCTGTGATATTTTGATGCAGGTCTGTGCTGATAGACTAGCGATTTTCTGTTAATTAGGGGTTCTCCGGTAGGAGAACTGACTGTCATTCAAAAGTTTACACTATCCCAAGTTCATATAATGAAACCTTTATTGATTTTAAGTATGGTAATTAGCGTATTTACCGTCAATTAACTATTAGGTTGTATCTTTTGAACCGTTTGAGCTACAGACATGAAACAAACTTTATTTCACACATTTAGGCTATACCCACTACAATTTATGAAATGGTACTTGGTTTTACGTATGCAAATTTGTGTAATTAGCGTAAATTAACTACTAGGCTGTATCTTTTGAACCGTTCGAACTAAAGACATGAAACCAACTTTGTTTCACATATTTAGGCTATATCCACTGCAATTTATGAAACGGTAATTGATTTTACAAATGCTAATTAGCATAATTACCGTTAATTAACTGTTAGGTTGTATCTTTTAAACCGTTTGAGCTACAGACACGAAAGCAACTTTGTTACACCAGTTTAGGCTATCCCTACTTCAAATTTGGAAACATTTATCGATTTTACGTATGCTAATTTGTGTGATTAGCATGAAATAGCAATTAGGCTGTATCTTTTGAATCATTCGAGCCACAGAAACGAAACCAACTTTTTTACACCAATTTAGGCCATCCCTACTTCATATTAGGAAACGTTTATCGATTTAACATATGCTAATTTACATAATTAGCATTAATTAGCCATTAGGCTGTATCTTTTCAACCGTTCAAGCTACAGACATGAAACTGATTCTCATTCAAGAGTTTTGACTGTTTCCATTTAATGTACTGACACGTTTATTGAATTTACCTATGCTACTTTGTGTAATTAGGGTGAATTAACTATTACGCTGTAGCTCTTGAACCGTTCAAGCTGAACACAAGAAACCAACTTATGTTTACCAGTTTAGGCTATCCCTCCTTCAAATTAGGAAAAGTTCTTCGATTTTACATATGCAAATGTGCGTAATTAGCGTAAATTAACTACTAGGCTGTAACTTTTGAACCGCTCGAGCAACAGACCCAAAGCTGACATTGTTTCACATGTTTAAGCTATCCCCACAGCAATTTCTGAAACGGTTATCGATATTACATATGCTAATTAGCATAATTGGTGTTAATTAACTACTTGGCTGTATATTTTGAACTGTTCGAGCTACAGACGCAAGATCTGTCATTTGTTACACTTTTATTAGCATTAAATATGTCATGTATGCTAATTTATGCTAACTACCCTCACCAACAGTATCTCTTGAGCCTTCAAAAATACAGTATTCAAACATTTCGATAGGTAAACACTATTTCAAACCATAAATACTTTTTAAACAGCTAGCAAACACACCACATTTTCTTCAGGAAATGTACTTGTCTAGTTATTATTATTATTATTATTCCTACAGCTCTACAGGCTAAATGGTAAAAGCTATAAACACAAAACCAACTCCAAAACATCCCACATGCTCGAACTCGGGTTGCTTGAGCAAATTTTTTTTTATATCTATTATACTTTTTAAACTATATCAATATTTAAATGAGCCACCAATGTATTTCAATGGGAAAAAAGTGTCCATAGACTTGAATGGTAAAAAAGTCAAAAATTCTAGACACATCTCCTCCTACAGTTTTTAAGCTATCAAGTCCAAACCAACGCCAAAATGTTCAGTCTGGCCCAACTTGAGTTGCTTGTATTCAGATTTTTGATAATATGTTTACTTTTGTAATTATAAACATTCAAATGTTGCATAAATTAATATGGGATTCAATGAGAGCCGAAGTAATACAGAGGTTTCAATTCAAAATGTTCATGCTTTAGGGCCAATCAACCTTTGATAACAACTTTAAAGGTTTGAGGCTATCCTAAATATGAATTCTCTTACATGTTTTTAAGCAATTGACTGTATAATTGCTAATTTACATCGTTAGGATATAACTGAGAATGACTCTTGAAGTGTTCGTGCTACAGACACGAAACCAACTTTTTTTCACACGTTTAGGTTATCCCCACTGCAAACTATGAAACGATAATTGATTTTACGTATGCTAATTAGCTATTAGGTTGTATCTTTTGAACCGTTTGAGCTACAGACACGAAACAAACTTTGTTTCACATGTTTAGGCTATACCCACTGCAATTTATGAAAGGGTACTTGATTTTACGTATGCTAATTAGCGCTAATTTGCATAATTGGTGTTGAATAACTATTAGGCTGTATCTTTTAAACCGTTTGAGCTACAGACATGAAATCAACTTTGTATCACACGTTTAGGCTATACCCACTGCAGACTATGAAACAATAATTGATTTCACAAATGCTAATTAGCGTAATTACCATTAATTAACTATTAGGCTCTATCTTTTGAACCGTTTGAGCTACAGACACGAAACAAACTTTGTTTCACACGTTTAGGCTATACCCACTGCAATTTATGAAAGGGTACTTGATTTTACGTATGCAAATTTGCATAGATAGCGTAAATTAACTACTAGGCTGTATCTTTTGAACCGTTTGAGCTACAGACATGAAACCAACTTCGTTTCACACGTTTAGGCTATCCCCACTGCAATTTATGAAACGATAATTGATTTTACAAATGCTAATTAGTGTAATTACTGTTAATTAACTATTAGGCTGTATCTTTTGAACCGTTTCAGCTACAGCCACGAAACCAACTTTGCTTCACCAGTTTAGCTATCCCCTGTTCATATAATGACATGATAATTAATTTTTTGTATGCAATTTGCGTAATTAGCATTATTTATCTATTAGGCTGTTTCTGTTGAACCGTTCGTGCTGCAGACATGAAACCAACTTTGTTTTACACGTTTAAGCTATCCCTACTGCAAATTAAGAAATGGTAATTGATTTTACATATACTAATTTGCGTAATTACCGTTAATTTACTATTAGGCTGTATCTTTTGAACCGTTCGAGCTACAGACACGAAACCAACTTTTTTACACCAGTTTAGGCAATCCCCACTGCATATTAAGAAATGGTTATCGATTTTAACAAATGCTAATTAGTGTAATTAGCATGAATTATCAATTAGGCTGTATTTTTTTAACCGTTCGAGCTACAGCCACGAAACCAACTTTTTTTACACCAGTTTAGGCCATCCCTACTTCAAGTTAGGAAATGTTTATCGATTTAACATATGCTAATTTACGTAATTAGCATTAATTAGCCATTAGGCTGTATCGTTTCAACCGTTCAAGCTACATAAAACTGATTCTCATTCAATAGTTTTGAGTGTTTCCATTTAATGTACTGACATGTTTATTGATTTTACGTATGCTACTTTGCGTAATTAGAGTGAATTAACTATTACGCTGTAGCTCTTCAACCGTTCAAGCTGAACACAAGAAAACAACTTATGTTTTACCAGTTTAGGCTATCCCTCCTTCAAATTAGGAAAAGTTCTTCAGATTTTACATATGCAAATGTGCATAATTAGCGTAAATTAACTACTAGGCTGTAACTTTTGAACCGCTCAAGCAACAGACACAAAACTGACATTGTTTCACATGTTTAAGCTTTAACTATTTTACTATATCTTTGAAACCGTTCGAGCTACAGACATGAAACCAACTTTGCTTTACCAGTTTAGCTATCCCCCGTTCATATAATGACACGTTTATTTATTTTATGCATGCAATTTGAGTAATTAGCATTAATTATATATTAGGCTTTTTCTGTTGAACTGTTCGTGCTACAGACACGAAACCAACTCTGTTTCACATGTTTAAGCTATCCACATTGGAAATTATGAAACGGTTATTGATTTTACATATGCTAATTAGTGTAAATAGTGTTAATTTACTACTAGGCTCTATTATTTGAACTGTTCGAGCTACACACACAAAATCTGCGATTGGTAAAACTTTCATGAGATTTACCTGTCATGTATGCTAATTTATGCTAATTACCCTCACCAACAGTATCTCTTGAACCTTTAAAAATACAGACTCCAAACCTTTCGATAAGTAAACATTATTTCAAACCATAAATACTTAACCATAACCATAAATAAACAGCTAGCAAACACACCACATTTTCTTCAGGAAATGTACTTGTCTGGTTATTATTATTTTCCTTGAAACTGCTGAATAACTCAAGAAGTCCCTGGTAGAAAATTCTGTACCTTTGCACACTGAAAATATAGTCCACGAGTACCTACCACACAGACACCCGCCCCAATTCTTCAACCAGAGGCGCTACAGTACATGAAGCAATTTGCTAATTTCAAAATGATGGCATTTCCACCCCGTGTGACCTATTGTGCTACATCTTTGTGTACATGTCTCATGAGAAACAAAAAAGCCTCAAGGACCCATAAAATCCGCAATCTTGGATTTTTCTGTACAGTGAAAATTTGCCAAAACCTACTAAATATTTTACAAAAATACTTTTACAAAAAAAGTTGGATTCACATGCCCTTTGGCATACAGGTGTCTCATACATTCCTCCTTAGATTGATTTCGGAAATAAGATATATCTTGCAACATGGTGGATAAAATGGCTGATTACTGTACAATACATGTATACAAAATATTCATATCTGCATTGCTTTATGGAACAATAACCTATACACTTCATATTCATTGTGCCTTCTGAAACCACCCCCATGTAACATAATGTGCATTTGTTTGCTGATTTCTCAAAGGACAGCAAAATGGCAGCTGCCAGAAATCTGACCATTTTCAACACAAGCTAGCGCTAATGCTAACAAATGCCTCTAAAACTCTTCTTCTCCTGAACCGTACATTGGATTTACTCGCCAGTAAATTTCCTGACTCTAGGCCATACTTCAGAAAAGTGTTGATAATGCAACTAGTTGCTATGTCAAAACTCGACTGAACTATGACTTCACAAAGTCAGCCCATTATGATAACTCTAATGACCACTATAAAAATTACCTTAAAATCAACCGGTAATCTGATTGACCTGAGTGTTGGTGTACAGGTGTCTCATATGTGCCTCCTTATAGGGTTGTAAGGAATAAGAGATATATTACAAATGGCAGACAAAATGGCTGACCAGTGTAAAACTTATGGATGGATACACTTCATGTGTGCATTACATTATGACATAATGAAAATACAGACCAGGTATATTATTCACACAGACACCCGACCTGATTCCTCCACAAGGGGCGCCACAGGACATGCCTTAATGCATTTTTTTCCACAATTATGCAAAATTCCACCCCGAAGATAACAATTTATGCTTACTCTAACGACCACTATAAAAATTACCATAAAATCGGTGTACAGGTATCTCATATGTGCCTCCCTATAGGGTGGTAAGGAATAAGAGATAAATTGCATAGTGAAAAGATGGTTAATGTATTCAGTAAAAATGTTGTTAATGTATGTCCATTGGACAATAGAAGGTAGGTGAAGGTAGGTCTGTATATCTTTGTCACACACACACACACTTAGTGAAACATATTTAAAGAAACACAGAGTTGCAGTGTCCTACCACTGTGTTTTCCATTGCCAGTGTTTTTGTCGATGGCCTTAGAGTCTTGCTGTTGAGTCAGAAGTCTGTGTGACCATACACATACAGAAATGAATGTCCCCAGCTAGACTATTTTCCTGTGCTTACCCTATTGACCAACTTCTATGCTGCCTATCTCAAAGAACATTACACCAGTAGCACTTTCGTAGCCACCCACTCCATTGGCTCCAGTGCAACACTCTATACCTAAATTTGACCTATGAAAATTGCCTTATAACAAAAAAACTAGCACTTACTTAGCCACCAACCACTGGATTCAGTGCAAGACTCTATACCTGAATTTGGCCTATACAAATTGCCTTATAACAAAAAAAATAGACGTTGTGAAGTGGAACAATTCGAGAATTACTCTCTAGGGTATAAAGTTTCCATATAGAGTGTCAATTCATGGAGGAAAATACAGGGTATAGCCAGCAGCACATTTTTAACTCCCAACAGAATTGGCTCCAGTTCTAGACTCAACACCTGAACAAATAAACTTCCCTTATAACAAATAAACTAAACATTGTGACGTGGCACATGGCTTTCGAGACTTACTCACTAGGGTATAAAGAATTCTTATAAAGTGTCATTTCATGGGCGATAATAGAGGGTATAGCCAGCAGCATTTACTAAGCCACCCACAATTGGATGCAGCGCAAGACTCTATACCTGAATTTGGCCTATACAAATTGAATTTTGACAAAAAAAGTATACATTGTGAAGTGGAACGCGGCTTTCGAGAATTACTCACTAGGGTATAAAGAATCCATATGAAGTCTCAATTAACGGGGGGAACAAGAGGTTATAGCAAGCAACAGTTTCTTAGTCTCCCACTCCATTGGCTCCAGTTCAATACACTGTAAGTCAAATACGGCTAAGCATAATTGCCTTATAACAGAAAAACTAGACGTAGTGAGGTGGAACATGGCTTTCGAGAATTACTCACTAGGGTATAGAATCTATAGTGTCAAAGTGTCTGACCATGTCTGACCTTTCCAGCTCATAACTGGTGACCTACAGTATTTCACCCTCCTTGCCACATAGGAGGACCCCATCCCATTGTTGCTTGCAACTATATTTATTATTATTATTATTATTCTTGGCGCTCAAAAAGTCCATGGTAAAAAATGCTATAAACTTCCATACTGTTAAAATAGTTCACGTGTAACAACCATACAGACCCACGCCCTGACTCGCTACAGTACACGATTCAATTTGCTAATTTCAAAATGATGCCATTTTCACCCCGTTTTTCCTACAGTGCTGATTTGTTTTGTACCTGCCTCATTTCTCATGATAAACAAAAAAGCCTCAATAACCCAGTCCGCCATGATGGATTTTTCTGTAGAATGAAAATTTGTCCAAAACAACAAAAATCTTTTTCTCATGAACCGTAAATCTAATTGACTTCTCCTTTGGCCTACAGGTGTCTTATACATGCCTCCCTAAAATAATTTCAGCAATAAGAGATAACTTGCAAAATGGCAGACAAAATGGCTGATTACTGTACAATATACGTAATTACAATGTGCATGTGTGCAATTCTTTATTGGAACAATAACCTATGTACTTCATATTCATTGTGCATTCAGATACCACCCCTATATAAGACCATGTGCATTTGTTTGTTGATATCACAAAAGACGGCAAAATGGCAGCTGGCAGAATTCTGTCCATTTTCAACACAAGCTAATGCTAATAAATGCCTTTAAAACGCTTTTTCTCCTGAACCGTACATCGGATTTACTCAGCAGTGCATTTCCAGTCTTTTTTTAACAGTTTTTACAGTGTTCTAATTCCGGTTGTTTTTAATATTTCATTGTTTAATAAATATCTGCTTCCCTCTATGCTCCTTGTCCTTTGCCTCATACATCTCCCCATATAGTGTGACCCGAAAGAATATGTTGAACAATGACATCTATGTTGTCAATAATATAATGCTTCACAAAAACATCTTACCCTCAATGTATATCTGACACAGTCTCATTCTGTTACCTTTTGCTCAAAATACCATTCCGTTGCATACATACACTTCCAACAATAACCCATAGACATAGCACTGCCTTACCACTACCTCTTTCACTTTCAATGCTTGTCTGTCTATTGCAGACCTGGGCAAGATAAGGCCCCCGGGCCGGATCCGGTCCGTTGAGTAATTCTATCCGGCCCGCGATACATCCAAAACTTTTAAAAGAATAAAAAATAAAAAATACCTGACGAGGTCCGCAGATTACGTTAGTTTATTTACTGCTGCATATTTATTTATTTTCAAATTAAAAGTCCCGTGGCACTCCCAGTAATAAGTACAGCAGTATCATACTGTCTGTTTAAAATACCTCTAAGTTGAAACAAGGTATTTGCGTTGCTATGATACGTAGGGACCTGCACCACAATCCACGCGTGGAAGTTATCATTTGTACGTACTATACGCTATTGATGGCTAGCGATCTCTGGAAATGAGCCTAAGAAAAGTTGATAACGAAAGCAAGGTATTTAAAAAAGAATTGACAGGAAAACATTTGTAGATGTCACAGGTAAAGCAACTTGCTTAATATGTTAAGCTAACGTTGCAGTTTTTAAAGAGTACAATGTGCAGAGGCACTTCCAGAGCGAGCATGCGGAGAAACACAAAAACTGTCACCCGATGCTACAATTCAACAAGTCCAAGCGCAGATGCAGCCTCACTGATGAATGTCTTGCAGCAGTACCGCACACTGCTTCAACAGAACCGCACACTGCTTCAACAGTACCGTACACTGCTTCAACAGAAATGACTCCTGACTTCACCTCACTTGTCAACGTCCATACGAGGCTCTCCTGTTCATATTGAGTGAGTAGCCCTAAAAGTTGATTTATTGGGTCTGGGCTGCTGGAATAGCTGTCGTTAAAAGCACGTAGTACAAAAAATATATTGTATGAAGTTAGACGACGGCAGTTATACCAACATTTGCTTTGGGTGAAAATCTTCAGAAGTGATTTCATAGACTTATGGCTGCCCTAATAACTATTATACCTATATAACTATTATACACTATACCTTAAGTAATAAACTTACTCTGTTGAGTTGAAAGTTAAGTTTTAAGGCAAATATGTGTTGCAACATTTCTGTTGAGTAATAACCCTAAAAAGGGATTTTTTAGGCCTTTGCCTGCCATAATAACAGTTGTTAACAGAAAATAATAATAAAAAAACACTGTTAAAGTAAATTAAGTTTGATTATGAAAACGGTGTTGCACGGAAAATAAATATGCATAAATATAATATGCAAGTTAACAGAGTTAGCTATGTTGAATGTTTTTTAGGCATGTTGGTTAAAAAAGTAATCTGGCCCACAATGCACTCCGGCATTTTCAGTGTGGGCCCCCGGTGAAAAATATTGCCCACCCCTGGTCTATTGTCTTAGGCAGTAATCTGTTGGCTCAGAGGACTATATGACCATACACACGTGGACACAAATGTACCTTACCTGAATATTTTCTTAAACTTACTATATTGACACTCTATGGCAGTACTTTGTATATACTCAATATGCATCTATGCTGTCTTTGTTTTTGACACATACACAGGCACACACACATCTTAGACAGTGGACTGTTGAGTCAGAGGTCTATATGACTATACAAAGATACACCAATCAGCCATAACATTATGACCACCTGCCTAATATTGTGTAGATCCCTCTTTTGCAGCCAAAACAGCCCTGACCTATCGAGGCATGGACTCCACTGGACCTCTGAAGGTGTGCTGTGGTATCTGGCACCAAGACATTAGCAGCAGATCCTTTAAGTCCTGTAAGTTGCGAGGTGGGGCCTCCATGGATCGGACTTGTTTGTCCAGCACATCCCACAGATGCTCGATTGGATTGAGATCTGGGGAATTTGGAGGCCAAGTCAAAACGTTGAACTCGTTGTTGTGTTCCTCAAACAATTCCTGAACCATTTTTGCTTTGTGGCATGGCGCATTATCCTGCTGAAAGAGGCCAATACCATCAGGGAACACTGTTGCCATGAAATGGTGCACATCGTCTGCAACAATGATTGGATAGGTGGTATGTATCAAAGTAACATCCACATGAATGGCAGGACCAAAGGTGTCCCAGCAGAACATTGCCCAAAGCATCACATTGCCTCCGCCAGCTTGCCTTTTTCCCATAGTGCATCCTGGTGCCATGTGTTCTCCAGGTAAGCGATGCATATGCACCTGGCCATGCATATGATGTAAAAGGAAACAGGATTTTTCTGACTAGGCCACCTTTTTCCATTGCTCCGTGGTCCAGTTCTGATGCTCACGTGCCCATTGTAGGCGCTTTCGGCAGTGGACTGGGGTCAGCATGGGCACCCTGACTGGTCTGCGGCTACGCAGCCCCATACGCAACAAACTGCGATGCACTGTGTGTTCTTTCTATCAGTACCAGCATTAACATTTTCAGCAATTTGAGCTACAGAAGCTCATCTGTTGGTTCGGACCACACGGGCCAGCCTTTGCTCCCCACGTGCATCAGTGAGACTTGGCCACCCATGACCCTGTCGCTGGTTCACCATTTTTCCTTCCTTGGACCACTTTTGATAGGTGCTGATCACAGCAGACCGGGAACACCCCGCAAGGGCTGCAGTTTTGGAGAAGCTCTGACCCAGTCGTCTAGCCGTCACAAATTGTCCCTTGTCAAAATCGCTCAGACCCTAACTCTTGCCCATTTCTCCTGCTTTTAACACATCAAGTTTGAGGACAGAATGTTCACTTGCTGCCTAATATATTCCACCCACTGACAGGTGTCATGATAACGAGATTATCAGTGTTATTTACTTCACCGGTCAGTGGAAATAATGTTATGGCTGATCGGTGTACACAGTGTGATTGTACCCTACCAGACCATTTTCCTATACTCACCATAGTGGAGGATGTTGTCCATTGTTGCTATGCAACTATCTTTATTATTATTGTTGGTGCCAAAAATGCTTAATAACTCAAAAAGTCCACGGCAAAAAATGCTATAAACGTGAATACTGTTAAAAGAGTCCATGTGTAACAACCATACAGACCCCCGCCCTGAGTGCTCCACTGGGGGCGTTACAGTACACGATTCAATTTGCTAATTTCAAATTGATGCCATTTCCACCCCGTTTGACCTACAGTGCTGATTTGTTTTGTACCTGCCTCATTTCTCATGATGAACAAAAAAACAAAAAATAACTCATAAATTCTGCCATGATGGATTTTTCTGTACAATGAAAATTTGTCCAAAACTACAAAAATCATGAACCGTAAATCCAATTGACTTGTCCTTTGGCATACAGGTGTCTTATACATGCCACCCTAAAATCTTTTTAGAAATAAGAGAACTTGCGAAATGGCTGACAAAATGGCTGATTACTGTAGAATATATGTATGCACAATGTGCAAGTGTGCAATTCTTTATTGGAACAATAATCTATACACTTCATATTCATTGTGCATCCAGATACCATCCCCATTTAGGACCATGTACATTTGTTTGTTGATATCTCAAAAGACCGCAAAATGGCAGCTGACAGAATTCTGTCCATTTTCAACACAAGCTAATGCTAATGCTAATAAATGCATTTTTAACTCTTTTTCTCTTGAAACGTACATGGGATTTACTCGCCAGTACATTTCCAGACTTTAAGCCATAATTCTGAGCAGGGCTGACAATGAAACTAGTTGCTATGTCAAAAATCGACTGAACTATGACTTCACAAATTTAGCCCTTTATGCTAACTCTAGTAACCACAAGCGTTAATTAACTATTAGGCTGTATCTTTTGAACCGTTCATGCTACAGACACGAAACCAACTTTGTTTTACACTTTTAGGCTATCCCTAGTTCATTTGATGAAACATTTATTGATTTTACATATACTAATTAGTGTAAATAGTGTTAATTAACTATTATGGTGCGTGCACACTGTCCGCTCACTAGAGCTACATGCTAGTTTCTGCTCGGCAACAGCTCGCCAGAGATTGAGCGATTTGCGAGTTGAGCGAGCAGACTGTGCACGTAAGGTTAGGCTTTATCTTTAAGACTGTTCGTGCCACAGACACAAAAACAACTTTGTTTCACCCATTTAAGCTATCCTCATTGCAAATTATGAAATGGTTATTGATTTTACCCATGCTAATTAGCGTGGTTGGCGTTAATTAACTATTAGGCTGTATCTTTGAAACCGTTCGAGCTACAGACAGGAAATCAACTTTGTTTTTTCAGGAAACCAACTCAGTTTAGCTATCAATAATAATTATGCATGAAGTGATGTCAGATACTTACCTTCCCCAATGCTTTGTTTCCCATGACTAGGATGCCAGCAGTAGATTTAGAGGAGCAGGACATGACATCCTCTGTGTGACTAATGACCAACATAAAGGCATGTACAGCTAGGTGATAGGCCTATCTGGTTCCTATGATTATGGTGATAATGCTTCTTTTGTATTGTCATAAACTGTATTTTGTCAGTTCAAGTAAAGTGACACCGGATGGTCATAATACTATCATGACATTTTCATAAACTGTATTTTCACAATTCGAGTAAACTGACCCCATGTTTTTGTTATTTATGCAAAATAAAATGAGAGGAGAGTCATGGCACATGACTTTCTATAGTATATAAAATCTACACTAACATTGATCGCATGAGTAGGATCGTCTCCTTTTGTCTAAGGTTAAGGTATAACACACATACAGCTCCGAAAAACATTTTGAGACCACTGCACCTATTTCATTCCTTTCCAAAAAAGTTGAAAAGGAAAGTTTTGAGTGAGGAACCACTCAAAACTTAGGCCAAAAATGTAGGAGTCCTAATGTTAGGAGTGACACACCCATTTTTTAAGAGTTACTCCTAAATCAGCAAGTTAGGAGC
>JACXGI010000220.1:144645-168370 GCA_016801175.1 Esox masquinongy | reverse complement strand
AACTAACTTAACAGAGGTTGGTTGAAGTCAGATGGATAACTTCTGACAGATAAGCACACATCTCATCTGTCTATGGTTGGATGATGCATGATACATCCCCTGTCAGTCCTTTAGAAGAGTCTGTTAAACAATGGTTTCAGGGATTGATTCCCATGGAAGTTTCAAGAAAGACACATTATATTACTTAAATGTAAATGTCGAAATGTGACTTAGCCATTAATGAATACAATCAGTGTGCATACAGTTAGTAATACGTCAGAGTAAGCAACACTTAAGGGCAAAAGGCCTTTGATGTTTTTGATCTCCTTAAAACGTGATATGTTATCGACTTTTCAACATTACGTCAGTGCTTGTGTGCTAAGAAAGTGGAGGACTTAATAGTAAAATTGATTAAAGCAATTGTTCAGAAAAGGTTCTTGTGAATTCTCCATATAATAATTCTTTTCTTGAGTTCCTAGTTTCTCTACAGGGACAGCTAAATAATCTTTCTAAGAGTGTATGACAGCACTTCAACATATGTGACCATATTACCACCAAAACCATGTTAGATCAACACTGACTGAAGTGGGAACGATTTGGAGTCCAGATTGGGTTGATTTCAATTTAGGACTAAATCAAACAATACTAAGGAAAACACTTCCAGAAACAACTTTGCTACTAGGCTTGCTAGTTGCTAGCAAACAACAGATGGCCTGTGCTTCTAAATTTTTACATTTCATAACATAGCTCTTTGATAGCAGAATCAAAATATACCACAACTCATGGGTTATAGAGGAGTACTACTTTATATTCTGGTTTGCTTAAATTGGTCAGAATTCACTGACCTAATAAACTGTATTTCTGCATGTTTTATCAAGGATGTCCACGCATCTGAAATTTAACAATGAATCCCCTCTATCATAACCAGCATCCATGTCCTTGCTGAAGAGAAGTAGCCCCATAGCATGATGCTACATTCACCATGCTTTACAGTAGGTCCGATATAATGTTCCCTCTATTTTGTTTAGGTTACTGAGCAAATGTCTGGGCACCAGACAATTTACAATTTCAGACAGTGGCCAGTAGGCTAGTGGCTATTTAAGCATAATTAAGACCTATAAGAATTATTATTAACAAACCGTGGATAAAATGTTCTCATAGAAATAGTTTTGATTTAAATTATATAGCCAAAAAGAAAATGTATGCGATGTTCAATAAAGGTCAACATTCAATCAAACATTTTTACTGACCAGTCAAACATGATTTAGAACTTGCTTTGTTACACACTGGCTCACCACTTTATAAAATGAAGCAGGAAAACGCATCATAATTGCAATTCTGAGAATTAAACAGTATAGGCAACCCTCTGATTATTGACCTGTTAATATATAATCACGCTTGTCTTTAAAATACATCACTGCCTCTAAATTGGAATAGCAAGTACTTTTCAGATAGACAAAGCAAATAATATCTATAAATAATTGTTGTTTGAGTTAAAAAACTAAGGAAATTAAGGAGCCACATGAACAACTCCTATCACCAATGCGATTTGATTCCCAATGTTCACCAAAAAAAAGGCTGTTAGTTTGCGAATGACCCATCACTAGTACTTTGGGTGATGATTCGTGTGGGTTAAAAATTCTACCTTGGTCTCATCAGAACATAACCCATTTTCCACATGGTTTTGGAAAATGTATAAAGGCTTGGATGTTCTTTTTTGTGAGTAATGGCTTCTGTCTTATCACTCAACTGAATAACAGACTTGTAAAGAATACCCACAATGCTGTACTATGATGGGATTGCCCATTTCCAACCAAAAATGACTGCAGCTCCTTTAAGGTTGCCGCTGGCCTAGAGCTAGGCAATAAACCAAAAAAGTTTAGCAACTGTGACATTTAAAGCTTCTCCTGTCATAATTTTTCTTTTCACAGTAATTTGTGATACTTGTGATACAATTAACTACAAACACAATTTTAATTAAGGTAGATCACATTCACCAAAAGGTGTCTGCATCTTCAGCCTTGTTTATTTTTCCACATCGCAACAACCAATCACAGCCACCCTTAACTGAGCACATTGTTGCCTCTATCAAGGAGAATGATTACAACCAGGCAAATCACATACATTTGTCTTTAAAAATGAGTACTGGCAAGGATAAGGACAAAATGGCCCCTGAAGAAAATGCTTTAGTACCCAAGAATGATTCTAATTCAGTTGTCTGGGATCACTTTGGTTTAAAACCAACTGATAAAAAACAGTGAGGGGGAAGATGCATGCATTTCCATAGAGTTGTGGTTCCTTCAAAAATAAACACAAGCAATCTGTTTCACCATTTGAAACAAAATCACACAGTTGAGCATGACAAATACATTTCCAAAAAATACGAGGCAAACGCCACCAAACACACCAAGAAAAGCCACACTGAGGGGCCACACTGAAGCATTTACAGCTGCAACTCTCATCTCAAAGGAGATGGCCCAAATATCAACCACACAATATTAAGACAGCATTTCTCTGAAACAGCGCTGCTGTCAAACCTTGGAACCACACAAGAGTTTGACCACGCACTATTTCAATGCTGATTGGAAACTGATTGTCTGATTGGAAAACAGATCCTTAAAAAATGTCTACTTCCCCGAAGAACATACAGAGGTGACCATCCCTGAGGGCCTAAAGGGGTCCCTCACCACTTGGGAGCAGTCAGGGGACAAGCACTTTGATTAACAGAGAGTGGAACAAATGTTATGACAGTCACCAGAGAGAATGGACGGTCGAGACTAGTGTTGTGGACAAAAGACTACATCTGGCAATTGGTATGTCGGTCTAAATAACTAGTTTATCGCATAATGGGATTTGACTAATCAATTATCCAAGAAACAGTAGCAATAAATGGTGAAAGCATAAAGCAAAAATATTTTTTAAGCAAGGCTGTTAACAAATCGAAAATTATCTGGGAACTATGTGAACAATGTAATAATTATTTTTATACTCATATTGTATTTGTACATGCCACTCAGTATTCTAAGGGTTGGTCAATATTGTTTTAGTTTTGAGAAGTGTGTTTATAGTTTTAAGAAAATGTAGTACACATTCATGAAATGTGTGTTAGCAGTTGCGAAAAACAATAAAAAGCTAATTTAAAATGAAGCTTGGATGTTCTGCACATTTGTCATTTACAACTGTTTAAAAAAAAATATATGGCAATTCGATTTATCTTTGTATAAATCATTTTCAAGGTAAATGGGTGAAAGTGTGATAAGTGTTTTAAACCCAATCACCCTGCTCTATGCCGGCCTCTTAGCTGTGATGAGCTTTCTTCTCCTGTCATCAATTCTAGAGGGATATCCTGATCTTTGCAAAGTCCTGTTGGTGCCATCTTACCTCCACCATCTTACTAATGGTCTCCACAGTGCTAATGCCTTCGAAATAATTTTATCCCTCTCCTGATTTTTACCTTTAGGCAATAACACCCCAATGACCTTTTGTTAGTTCCTTGTGGACCCCGGCTATGGTTAAAGTATGCAACCAAGTTTATAAGTTCTTCTTAAAAGTGAAAAAAGCTCAGCATTTGTTTTGATTTCAGCCTTTACATCAACAAAAGCTTCATTTTTAAGGGTGTGTAGACGTTTGATAACTACTGTATTTGTGTAGACAAAACACAATCAAAACTGTATGTGCAGACATTGACCAGCTCACCTATTCTGGCCAGGATGAAATCCTCAAATACACTTGGTAAAATAGACACATACCATAGCTGAGGGGAATACAGACACTTGTCTTGTTTGAACTGACGGACCTTGCTCAAAACAAAACATGCACAACCCACAAGGCTTCAAAGACTTCCTCTTGTATTCATGCTGTCCTTATAAAACCAAATTCTCTGATGCACATGCTTCCCACCATAGCCGACAGCCTTTTCAAAAGGGGGAAGACTAACAGACATGAAAGGACCCGTCTCCCTGTATGAATGCCTCAGGCCACATTGTAACAGGTGCCTTCCTACTGTATTACTGTACGTTCTGTGGGTATATTCTACATACAGTATCATACCTACTGTGTGTGACAGAGGGAGTGAGAACGACAGAGAAAGAGAGAGAGATGGATGTCAAGCCCTGCATCTCTGAAATGACAAACACACACAGTACACACTATGTTTTGTGGGGATGCCACAAAATAAACCTTTAAATCCGAAATACTGACGCGTGGGTAATATTAATCAGATGAACGCACAATCTGTCTGAATTAAATTATTACATTTTGCCTATAATCGTCCGATTTATTCCTATTTTAGTCAAGTGCAAGTTCCCATCAGTATCCTTCAGTAGAAATCCACCTGTCCCATACCCTCTCTGGATTGGTCTTTTCGGTGACCTTCACAAGACAGCTACAATTCCCATATCCTGTCTGGTGAATACATTTACTTGTGCATGTTTTTGAAGATACTCTTTCCATCTGTTTGACCAAAAATCAAAGCATTTATTCATTAAAAACAACAGTTTTAAGTAAGAAGTAGGAATTGGTCTAAAGTGGAAACAGAAAGTCATATAACACAAAACAAAAAAAGTTCCATTCTTCACCTATGCTGAACTGAGGTTTTCCAACACACAACTCCGACCTATTAAATCTCCTTAATAGGTATATTAAACAATATGTACAATGGTTGCTTAGGATTCAAAACAGCCTACTTCAACCTCGTAGATAGGGGTCCCCTCCAAAAAAGTAATTTGCACTACATATAAAGATAGCACATACAGTACATAGAATATGTATGTGCTTCTATGGACTTCACATTTTGGTGGTTATGAGTACTTAATGGAAAATGCTTCATGTAAGTATAACAACATCAACCTCTCATATAGCTAACCAGCTAAAACATGTCATGAAGCTACTGTAATGGGACTGTCAGGTCAGCAGGTCAGGGATTTGAGTCAGACAGACACTACAGGTTCCCACGGTTCAGAAAGGCTTGCCCTGTTGTCTTGTTGTAGACTACCTGCCATAAGACACTCCACTCTGCTTTAACCACGACCTTTGGCCTCGGAGAGCGACGTGGGAGGGAGAAGTGGATTCTGTAATTTTACCCTTCACTTTTTTTCCCTGGTCCTGTCTTCCCTTCTCTCATTCTATTTGTTCCTGCTCTTTCATTTGTTTCTCACTCCTCAATTTTTTGTCTGTGTCTCCCTCTCTTTCTTAAATGAGTGTCATATCTTACTTATTGCCGGGCCAAATGTGCTCTGGCCTTATCAGTGGGGGGTTCAGGAAATAGGTTCAAGGTGCAGGGGTAAAGTGGGAGAGAGGGGAGTAGGGGACTCAGGAGATAGAGTTTCCCCAAGCTCCTTAAATGAGGTTAAACCTGCGCTAATCGTACGGTTGCCATAAAATGTTTCCATAGGGTAATATTGTAACCAACTAATAGCCTACTCATAACAGCGTAGAGATAAAATGATAAAGTCAAACCTATAACCAATGTGATTTAGGCAAAAGAAAATACATTTGTGTAATTGGATTTCAATATTAAACAAATGTTTCCAGACACAAAAATAGATATGCATGCACATTCCCTAACCCAAAACACCAAGTCTGTAAAAACAGGCAGACATAACACTGCTACAAACATTAGCACCATCCCCCGCCACCCCTTAACACTCCCCACACCCACACCCACACACACACACCCACACCCACACCCACACACACACACACACACACACACACACACACACACACACACACACACACACACACACACACACTTCAACCTCTGTATCAATTATTTAAAACCAAATCCCAGCAAATGGCACCAAACTCCCTTTTCCACAGAGCATAGTGCCTTTCTAAGCCTATATGATATAAAGACCTTGTCAAACAAAAAAACTCTGACTGAGAGACGGAAAGAGTTTTAAAAATCAAGGTCAGCTCATGAGCTCTAATAATGTGCTGTAACTGCCAGTGGTCTCATTTCAGGGGATTCAAGAATTTTAAATAAAATTAAATTATGAATAAAACTGCAAATGGCTCTCAACATTCCTCTCTTTCCAATGAGCATAAAAGAAAATAGTATGCATAGAACACTATTTAATGTACAGTTAGAGTGCTGATTGCACTTGACTTTAAAGTAAAAACTTTTCATCAAACATAACAGTCTCTCCAGATTTTCACATTTAAAATCCATAATATCTCACATATTATGCGTGGGCTTGAATATTTTTTTGCATATTTCACTGCACAATTCTTGCAATAACAACTATCACATAATTGCATTATAATCGCATACAATTGACCCATTGACCACAGTACCAAAAGAGGGCTGGTAATTTCAACCAACCACTGCACATTTATCGTATAATATGGTTCAATCCAGCCACACTCAAATAAATGTCTTCCCTCATCAGTTCATTACTGTGAAAGTCAATGCATATTGCTATGCAACTTCAAACTACAATAGCACAGTGTTTATAAATTAAAAACTGAAATTCAATCACTTCTTGACACCTTTTGATTTGAATGAAGCCTTCCACACATTACCTACAGACACATTTTCTGATCGTATATGTGACCCTTTGGACCAGAATGGCCAAACTTTCAAGAGATAAAGTTGCTCACAGTTGACCTATTTTGCATATGCCACCATACCACCAGTAATTAAGATCAACATATCGCTAGAAGAGATCAACATTTAAAACTGATAGCATTTAAAAGTCTACAGAAAGGATTGCAAATGTATCAATTATATAAAAAAATTAAATCAAAATGCTGATTTTATTTTACGTTTAATGTCATTTATCAAAAAAAGGGTGAACTAGTGCAGAGCTGTGATATAATCATAATCCTCCCTGGCACAAGACAAAGAGAGCTTCCCACCAGAGACCCAGGTTAAAGTCATTCCTCCTTACTGTTCTCCCCTGCCTGTCAACTCCTCCGTCTCCAAGTGTCTGAACGAAGTGAAAATAACACCAAAAAAAAACCTTTAAAAAATGTTTTAAAATATAATTTTATTTATTGTATTTAGAACATTTCCCTTATTTTATCTGTGCTTTATTTTCCCTCTTTCTGTGTTTTCATAACGTGAGGTTCATAATGCAGTCTTCCTGCACATGCTGCCAAAGTGTGACTGAATTCAAATGGATTTACCCCTTCACAAGTCATCCGTCCATCACACAGACCAAGACACGTCACAGCTTACCTACATGATTTAACAGTTGTAATGAGTCACTGCTGCTAAGCTCAGACTGATTGCGTCTACAAAAAGCCTGCCTGTAGGGACCTCAGAAAACAGAACGGGAGGAAAGAACAACTGAATGAATGGAGGAACAAGGAGGAGGAGTGACAGAGGAATGTATTATTCCACTGAAAGTTGGAGAGCAGAGCACCACGACACAGGTACTCTGCTAAATAAGGCCACAATTATATGGTGAAGCACAGATGAAGAACGACCATGTGGGGCTTCAGACACCTGTTCCAATTTAGTCCATCCCAGAAGCCCTCAAAATGTCGAAAGCTTTCAAAATCCCAGTTAAAGAAATTCATTCTCACACAGCCAATTAGGATTAGGAATTTACGGAGCCACGGCATCGCATTAGGGATGGTCTTCTTGGGACTTTGCTGGGGCCTGTTTCGAAGTCATGTCCATCTGAAACTAGAGACAGTAAAGAGTCTGACTAAAAGGGTTTTCTATACCCGACATGCAGATTTTAGGACGTTGGGGGAGGGGTGTGTGTAGAGAAAGTCAGGGGGGATAGGGGGTGGACAGGGCTGTGATTGGCTGACGGGACTTTCTTTTCTATGCCCCCCAGTGAGAGCCCGGATGTTTCCTGCGTCTCCGAATCCCAAAGAAATTAACCAAGCTAAGCTAAAACATTTCTTTAGGACACCTACCGAGATGAGAGGGGCCCGGAGGAACAGGCGTGTTCATTTCAAGTGACCCAGCCTCGTCCCTCTCCACCCTCTCCTCCCCAGGTTCCACAGCATTTCAAATAAAGCATTCCATTCTCCTCTTCTCCTCACACCGAGTTACAGTGGCATTGATTCATCCATTGTGGGCCTCTGTGGTAAGGAGCCCAATGTGATTTTCTCCCTCTCCTCGGGGAGTGGTCGCTGTGATCTAATTACCCGCAGGGGAAGATGAAGCTGTCTCCCTTTGCTGGTCTGACGGGGCCCATTCATCTGACAAACAGAACAGAAGCCCATGGCTCAAGCCACAGTAGCATCTCCTCCTGGGCAACCAATCGCTAATGCTAGAGTACCAAAGTAATATAGAGAAGTAGAAGAGAGCCTGAGTAGATAGCCTGAACAGAGACCCTAAACCATGAGGCTCCATTGATTCCCTCAGTCAAAAGAAAAAGAGATCACAAGTCAAGGCACCCAGCTGCATTCTCTGCATCACACTGAAAGGCACCAGCACAGAGCATGTCTTGGAAAACGGAGCATACTGACAGGCTGGGTCAAAAGTCAGAGTCAATGAGACCCATACAACTGCTTATTGCAAAAACTACCAAAAAGTGTCAACATTTAATAGTTATATACACAGTATAGCAAATGCCACTGCAGGTGCCATAAAATGCTTGAATCTCTGCAAAAAAGCAGCGCAGTAACTCTAGCATCAACATTTTAACGAAAGTACACCATGACTACAATTCAACGTTTTGAGTAAACAGGATAAAAATATGAAATAAGATGAAAAGTGACCAGTTGCTCCCATGTGTAGAATGGGGTGTTTGGAATATAGGCTGTTTTGACATTGTGTTGGCTTGGGAGGATGCATTCCAGAGGCTGGTCTCTCAGCCAACATGTCCTGTCCCAAGAAAACCCTTAACCTGCTAAAGCCAGTGCACTGCAAAAAGCTTTCTTTTCTTCTTGTTCCTTTACAACCTTTTATTCAACAGGACCACACAGACTCACCGGCGGTCACGACCGGACGGGTTGTTGTTCTCACGGTTGCTACGGTGCCATTGGAAAAGAGGAAGAGGAGTTAGAAGATGGACAACACTGTCTACATCTTGTGCGGGCTGTGTTTTTTTTTTACCATATGGGCCAATATGCTGATTTGTGGGAACATGTTTAATATGACACCATGCTGTACTGCAGAACTCCTGTCCACTCACTGACAACTTGGTTTGGGCAAAGGAGAGATTACAGAGATGATTAGAACATTGCCTGATGGCTGCTATCAAGTCTGCTTTATGCTAATAGTATCTCAGGTACAATTACCAGGTTGGCAGTGCCAATTACAAAGGCGTAGATGGATTTAATACATAAGAAATCCTGACAGCTTTCAACTCACATTAGACATTCAAATGAGGGCAGAATGGATACAGAAACTGCTAGGACTAGCCAAGCATGCCAAATCCTCCTAACAGACACAATCAAATCGACATTTGTCTCATGATGTAACTTCTGATGGATCTGCCAATTTTAGTTACGTTTTCTGGATGTGAAAATACCCTTTCTCCAAATCTATGCTGTTCTGTTTCAGTTTTACACACAAGCACAAAAAAACAATACATCTTGTATATGAACTATATTATATACCAAAGAATATTAACTATATTATGTGTGTGCGTCTGTGCGTGCGTGCATGTATGTACTGTATGCTTCTACTAAACCAGGAACAGACATCTTTCAAATGACAAATACATTCCCCACTGTGGAGAAGCTACCAGAACCAAGCCGTTATGTATTGCAAAGTATGGCTATCCAACAGAGAACATTTTTCTACATTGGCTCTCTCCCCTTATCCTTCACTAATTAAAAGAGAGCCCAAAATCCTTGGGAAGAAGCACCAAAAAATCAGATGAGAACTGAAAAAACAACATACCCGAGGTTCATGTATCTCCCTACTGTGTCAGACAGGCCCCCAAACGCCTCGATTACAGTTCATTTCTAATATGATTAGCATCATGTCTGCCAGTCTTATGCTAATAAGGCTTTACCATGACAATGAGGCCTTATAAATGAGCTGTCAAGGGAAATACAGAGTCCTCAGACTAACACAGCAAATAAAGAGGAAATTACAATTCTGCAACGCTACGCAACGATATGCCGCCACGAGTTTGTTTCCAATGAAGATGATTTCAGGTTCAGTATAATTTCTGCCGAGCGGAACAAGAGTCTACGTTTTGTTCATCTTTGTATATTTATTCAAATATTTCTGTTGAATCTAATTAGGTTACAGGATGGGAAATTAGCATGAGGGAAAATGCTAATGAGTGAATGCTTCGGAAATCATAGTAGTTCTGGGCAAACACTATTAAGTGATTTTTGCAAACTTTTGCAAAAGATGCCAATGAAGCATTACAGTGAATACGGGAGCCAACCCTGCGGTTATACATCTAAGTGGTGATGACAAATGGTAGCTGGAGGCCTGTCAGAGGCTGAGTGGCTAAAACAAGCGAGCATATTTAGCGCCAATAAGGAAAACATACCAAAGATACTTTCTCTCAGCGAAATCATGTATCCCGTGTTGTCCTCTCTGATCCAACCATCTGACCCATGATGCAGCCATCTTAAAATCCCCTCATCTTAAAAGACCCCAGGTGCAGCGAAAAGGAGGCCAAGAGTAATACTGCTTAGTGGACATGGGTTCCATGCCAAATCCGAATATAATCAAATACGTTTTGTGAGGCCCCCCATATTCAAGTGTTGTAATTGTTCTCATCTCTAAATAAATATAGCACCTGACAGGAAAACCTAACATTGCTTTTTTCTTTCAAAACTGTCAAAAGCCATAACTTTTGGAAATACAGATTACATTTTTTGTTTCTATGAGCCTGGCATGACAAGAACAAGAAGTTATGGCCTATGTTGAAATAGTGTATAAATGTGACTATTAACTTACTTACTTATAGGTCAAGTGCACAACCCGTTGTGATTAGAAACACATGGTTGAGGTGTTGGCAGTTTATCATGATGTTCTACAAAAAATAGACAGGTGCCTTCAGGTCATTTTCTTTGCTGTGAATGTAACATTTCCTGCATGAGCGATGGTTTTAGCAATTGGAACCATATGTCCAAAGGATCTGCTTCTTATTTACCGCAACAGTCATCAACCCAGACCGGCCTAGACATGGAGAGCTTCCAACAGCAACTAGATATCCGGAAGGATAGGGGAAAACATGGCACTGAGGCTAACTGATTGACACCAGCTGAAGCCACAGCAACTCTGTCCTTTGGCTGTGTTTAAATACACTTAAACAGCTTGTTATCCAAGATATATCTACAGAATCAACAGGTTTCCATTTCATGGCTTTCACTGTCCACGTGCTATCATATCCTGGTTATGAGAAGCTGGGGAAGGGACAGAGTTAGGACCATTGGGCTACAGCCAAGGACTCTTCCATACAAAGCCAAGTACATAGGGAAAGAACCACTTCCTGGGTCAGTGGAGAGGAGGTTGTGGGAAGGGGTAGCAACTAGCCAGCTGTCAAAATCAGGACTCTGAACGGCAGAGGTTAACAAGGCCTGGTGGGAGGGTCGCCATGGTTACAGTCATGGTTATCATCAGCCTTGGCCAAGACATGGGTAGGGCCTCAATGTTTGCGTGTGTGTTTGTATGTGTGTGTGTGTGTGTGTGTGTGTGTGTGTGAGCAGGTAGGAGTGGGAGGGGCTTGAGCAAACATCGAAGGGACTCTGCAGTGTTGTAAACTTTACAGGCAATGGACATCCCTGCCAATGTGGGGGGGCTTCATTGGCTGTTGGGAACAGAGCCCAGGTGCCAGTGAGCATGAAGTATGTCATTCATTAAAACCATCATGTGATGAAGCACAGTGCTGGAGGTCGGCTAAGTACGACCATTAGTGGGGTTCTGTTCAAAAGGCCCAGATTTTATGCATTAGGCAATTAGGGGATCTGCCTGCCCAGCAGCAACAACACGTCTTCCAGTCTGCCAAGACAGGCCCATGATCAGAACATCCAACAAAGGAAAGGGCACACTGGATACAGGTACTTTACAGTGGTGCCTTGGGTCCGATCCTGAACAAGAAGATCTTCCTGTCTAGTCCAAGTGCTACGTTGATCCCTACTGCCTGATACGAACAAGACTCTGACCTCATGGGAGGTTCAACTCAGACTTAGCCATCATGGTAGCGGCCTGCAGGACTAACAAGGCAGGGATCTGCATCCCTGCTGTCTCGCCTCGGCTCTGTGGCCAGCACTGCCTGCTACAGCGTTAGGCGGCAAGCTCTGAGGCTGAACCCAGTCCTGCAGCTGCTCATTAATGTGCAGTGGAGTGCCGGGACTGTTTTACGAGTCCTGGGAGAGTCTGGAGGGATCCTCTGTCCGGCCAGTACCATGGGATCGAGGCCCGAGTGGTACCGAGGGGAAATCTGAGGCGGGAATGCAAACCAAATGCTAATCCAAAGTTTCACTTAGAAACATTGTGAAATGACAACCATATGTCAAACCCTTAGGTTTCTGTGAGTATCCGTGATGTAGTTCAATGGAGGTTTTAGTGAGTGTCGGTGATGTAGTTCAACAGAGGTCTCAGTGAGTATCTGTGATGTAGTTCAACAGAGGTTTCTGTGAGTGTCTGTGATGTAGTTCAAGAGGTCTCTGTGAGTGTCTGTGATTTAGTTCAACAAAGGTTTCTGTGAGTGTCTGTGATGTAGTTCAACAAAGGTTTCTGTGAAAGCACAAGTGCACAACCAGGCATTGCAAGTGAGATCAATGCAGAGTTAGTTAACTTGTGGAGTTGAGAAGATGATCTTTTGTTTCAGTGCCATCATTCTGAAAAAGGGATTTGTCATGTCGAAAAGACTGTGGGCAAAAACAATTGCTTCCCTTTACTTTGCAAAGTCTGTTAAATTTATCAGTTACAGATACTGTGGCCCATGAAGTATGAATACATTGATTCGGTTTAACTTCATTTTTCTCTCTATCACTTTGGTCTATGGCTGCAAAGGTTTGCAGATGTTACAAAGACACCTGAGGTAAACAGAGCAGTCCTAACTACCCCTTTGCTCTTTGTCTGTCTCACTAGCTGATTGGAGTTCACTTCTCAAACTCCTGTAAATCATTTGCCTCCCCAGATAATGGGTTGCATGCCTCTCCTTCCTTCTCGGGCCCTCCCAACTATTTATGTATGTTTTATCACCACTGAGTGACAAACCCAAAAGAGCAAACACTGAGTCACTCCACCAGCGTTTCCGACTTTCAATCACGACTACTTATCGCAATAGCCTCAATTCAAACATTAATTCCACTACAGAGCGAGAAAACGGCAGTGGGAGGGGAGGGAGAATGACTGTTAATAAGGTGACTGGGAGTGGACAGAATTGGGTATGTGCAAGGTTTATAAAGGAAGGACAGAATTTTTTTCAGAGCAGTGGAAAAGGAAGTGAGGTTGGGAGTGGTGGGTGGCACACAGGTAGGAGGCCCTCGCGCTTTCAGGTCGATTTCATGCAGCATATCTGATTTGCCTAAATAGTCGGAATCATTGGGTAGTACATCTAATATACCCAAGGCCCACCAGGTTAAGGAAGTCTTTAGGAAGTCGTGTTCGAACTGCAGCCTACCTTACAATACTCTAGTATTGACACTCCCTGGTACTCTTGCTTTCTTCCTGAGTACATTTTTCTGAAAATTTAAGGCAATTTCATAAACAACTCTATGGAGGGCCAGAAGAAAAGAATAATCATCACATTTTCTTGGAGCATTGGCAACAATCCAGCAGCGGCGTGCTTTGAACTAAAAGAATAGAAAGGAAACCATGGAAGGGCAGAATCAATCAACATGTGTCCCCTTTGGATGAAATTATCTTCTAAAAAGCCTAATCGTATTCAAATAGTTAAATGCAAGAGATTTGATGTCAAAAGACCGCACTGATTTGCCAAATGGGTCTCCACAACACACAAAGATGGGTTTTGTTCCATTGTAAACCATCACAAAGAATCAGAGGAGTGGGAATGTCACATGTAAGGCCAGACAGAGCTAATATGTTTGCAAAAGCCAACACGACTGCAGGCATCTCTACAAAGCCCCAACCGTTGTCCGCTTGCCTGAACAGCAATTATACATGATTTACCGAATCCCACATGGTCACTTTCTCCCCACCCGGCAGCTTCCGTTTCAACTGTTGGTTCTGTCCCCTCTCCTGAGGGGACAGAGCCCTAGACTGCTTTTAAATGCTTTTAAATTATTAGATTAACATTTAGAGATTGAAACACCTCCTCTGTAGATCACATTGACGGTTTCCATGACACAGAAACCTTCAACAGTGACCAGTGGGAAGTACCTTGGTCATCCTAGTTCATGTTCTATCATTGTCAGGCTGAAGGTTGTTCATTCCCTTCTCATGTCTGCTCAATATACCCCCAGATCTATTTAGTCAACTCTAGAGCAAGACGTTGCTTTTGTATGCGATCTGCCAAATGGAACAGGAACTGAGAAAGAGAGAGAAACAAGAAGTGGGGGAAGGGAGACATCATTTTGCTGTTGCAGTCTTTTTACTAACATCCCCACCTTCACCTCCACCAGCACTTTCAGAGCTCAATCATTTGAAATGCATCTTTTGTCATTGCTCCCCAATTCCTCCCTTGTTGTTCTGAAAAACACCTGTGTCCACAACACAGTGTTTTTGTTAAGTCCTCTATGATACAGGTACCAATTAAGCTGTTTGATGTTTAGACCAAAACAAGTATACCCATTTTAGCTGGGCAGGGAGCTTAAGTTTCATAGCTATTAAAGCATAAACCAAGTATTCCCTCTTCTGTTATGCCTTATGTCAGTCCCTCTGTCACATTATATGGTAGCGAATTCGTCTAAACCATCTCTACAACATTTTGAACTTTCAACTAAGCCTTCAAAACATATTTATCTGCCGAGAAAACAATAGGAAGTACTCCGACTAGTAGCCAAACAAATGTATCAACAAAATCCTATGTACTTGTAGATTTGTTGCATTTTTATTAACATTGTGTCAAAGCATGTATTGCCTTCACCAGTGGTTGTCAACCCTCTCCTGGGGACATCCAGTTGTAGCCCTAAACTAGTTTACCGGAATCATGCAGTTAAGGGCTTGATATTTAGTAGACAAGTTAATTCCGGTGTACTAACTTCGGAATACATGTGTCACATATGGTGTAGTGGTGGAGAGGTAGGAACCAGGCGCAGGCAGAGTGGCAGTCCATGTTGTGAATTTAATTGAAAATAACACAGAGCACTTAAACACACAAAACGAAAACTAAAGGGATGGCTATGCAGCAAAACGACACTTCCCACTGAAGAGAACAAACATACACAAGGAACAATGACCGACAAATGAGGGGAGCAGAGGAGCAACATTTAAACACATACTAATGACTGGATTGGGACCTGGTGTGAGTGATGATTAACACACATGACAAGTCCGGGATGTGTTCATGGATGAAAGGAAAACCGGGAAAAGCGGCAGATGACGGGGATGTCCGTCACCTCACCGTGACAACATGGAACGGCTGTGAGTTCCCATGACAGGTTTGAGAACCACTGGCCTACATCAGAGCTAGATCACAATAATCTTTATTCACATATACTTAGGGGCAGCAGAGGTCAAGTGGCATGGTGATCCAGAACATTCGGTTAATAACTGAAATCACTCAAGTAAATCAGAAAATGTTGTTGTGTCCTTGAGCAAGTCAGTTAACTCATTGTTGCTGTAAGTTGCTCGGGATAAGTGACATACATATTCAGAATTTCAATTGGTATAATGGTGCTGCTAGTGGTAGACAATTTATAGGGACAGAACACACAAATATACGCCAAGTTGAAATACAATTCTATACAATGGGTGATGAGCAATGTTTTCCAAATGTCAACAAGGGTCAGAAATAACCAGAGCCTCCATTATATGGCTTTCCTCAGGTTTCATTGTTAACATTAGCCGATTACACATTACAGCAAAATCACAGAAAGTAACAATAGTGCCGAGAAATCCCTAGGGCACCTGGCTAGCTGTTAATGAGTTACTAGTCTCTGAAACACAGAAGTCGAATATCGCCTCATTTGATCAGCTGCAACTGGCACTGAAAATCCCCAAAGCATTTGCTTTCCAGCCTTGGTTGGACATCAGAATACTATAAGAGTATCTGTTTGAATGGTGAGATTATAACAACCCAAGAGGTTTAAGGATAAGGATCAAAAGGTTTTGGTTTAAGGGTCACTCTTTGAGGCAGGGCTGAAGGAAATGGTACCCGAGTGGAAGGGAAGCTCTGCAGACAAAGACAGTTTGCTTTTAATACACAGTTAATGTCCAACAGAGGATCTATACTACTAAATGTTGGGGCTTCAGGATACAAAAAACATAAGATTACTTTCTGTGAGTCTGTCTGTGCAAACCAAAGGCTGATCAAATAAAAACATCACAAACACCGCAAATGCCAATCCTGACAAGGTTGAACAAGTTGTGCCAGTGGGTGGGATAAAACAGTCTCTTACATTCTTAATGTTGCACAGATACAAATCCTCACAAGTAACCAGGCTCAATGCACTTCCCAATTCAGAAATAACAAATTCACACAATCCATTGCAGGTAGGTGTTGCTTTAATGGTTACATTTTCCTGAACCTAACTGAAAAACCCTGTCCAACTCATCTAATTAACATGATTCCCTGTCTTCTCAGACTCTCAAATAATGGCCTCTGGCCAACATGGCTGCCCCGACAGTACCTCTATTAGAGATTCTCCTCCAGTCCTCCTGGTATGTGCTTAATGCTCACTTGGACACTTCCCAGTTATCTTCTCTTTTCCCCTCTCCCTGTCTCTCTCTCTCTCTCTCTCACTCTCTCGCTCTCTATCTCACACACTCCCTCTCCACAATCAAGTGCCCTTGTCAGCCATTCACATTTCATTACCTAAGTGCCAATCCCTTAGCAACCAAACAGGTACTGTAGCACTTAGTAGAGGTTAGCCTGCGCGCGCTAATGCAAAGCGTTTGCCGTGTCTTAAACCCATGCTGCACCAGCCTTTGAAAAGCACACAGCTGACTGGACGTGTGTGAAAGACATCACTCTGGCTCATGTCTGGCGTGCACCAAGGACCTCTGCCTCGTCACCGCACGTGACCATTCTTCCTCAAGTGTCCTCATTTAAACCCCTGAATCCAGCTAAGCCCAACAGTCCATCTGAGTGACCAGGCACCAATTTCACGGACGTCTGACTGCTTGGTTAGCGAAGGCCACTTCCTCCACGCTCTGGCATCTCAAACAGGGCTCAAACCACAAACGCTGTGCTTTACAACACAAGTAAACAACCTCCGTCAAGCGGCTCAACTTTGCACCAAGTGGACACTTAAGTCCTCAAACTACCTCAACAACAATCCCAGTGAAGAGCTGGGGTTGAGCCACCAACAGCCGGCTCGAGTGGCAACATGTGGACACATAAGCAGTACGTTTGACACATCATGTGCTACACACAACTCTCATGAAGAATAATCATTTCTATTAAAATAGAACTACTGAAGTGATGTTTTTAGAAGCACATCAACAATCGTGACAAATTAAAACTGAGCCATTACATTCTGAGTTTAATTTTTCAATTACATTCAACTTTTACAATTTGGTAAAGGCTTTCATTTCTGGTTAAACGGATGAAAAATTGTCCATTGAAAACCAATTCGATGACCTGGCCAAAGGCAAGCAAACAAAAAATATAATCATAAAAGTTTAATGAAAGTTTTGCTCTGCTTGTTATAAGACTAAACAATTTCTGTACAACACCTAGAAGACTCACTAACAGATGTTAACCTTTCAGTATTGTTGCATACAGCAGGGCAGGAAAGCAAACCAAGTCTCTAGACTGAAAGGCAAACCCACATGCATCATGTCAATATGATGTACTAGGTGGGAATTGTGAAATGGCTCATATAGCGAGGATTGTGATATTTTAATGGTTTTGGGATGACAATCACAGGAACCAAGAGTTGAATCCCAGTCAGGGTACCCATACCCATAATCTATATTTGTGTCAGGTTTTGTACAGCAACATAAAAAGCATGTCGCAGGAGATTTTTCAGAGTCGTAGACAGAAAATAAACATTAGAAGTGTTGTTCTAAAATGTGCAGCACTCCACTTAAGTATTCAGGCCTGTTGTTAATATATTGAACTGCTTCAGCTTCTATTCACCAGTGCAATTTTTTTAAGGTGGGTAAAAAAGCATGCTGTCAGAAGGGGAAGCTATTCTGTTAGCAGTAGCACCTTAACATGGGTTTCATGAGGTAGGCCTACCATTTTTACTTTGGTTATAATATTTAGAGAGAATGGGTGTTGCAGTGTTTTTTTGTTAACAGTACAAAGGGAGGTTCAAGTGGATATATTGTTTATGTTAGGCATTATATATATGTTTTTGCATAAAATATACTTTTTGATGCCCAGAGTTAGACCAAACCCCTTCTCCCAATAAATAACAAATGTTCACTAAGAATTTTCAGAAAAATATGCCATATTAAGTCATGATTTAATGGTCATTATTTTACTGGGAGTAAATCTATTTCACTTACGGTTAAAAAAACAAAATATATTTTCCTCAATTCTCAATTCTGGATGTTATATGACACACTAATCTGTAGAAGTCTTTGAATCTTAATTCTGCTCAGATATTACATAGTCTTTGGAAAACAAACTCAAGCACCTGACGGAGATTTAATCATAATTCTTCCACAAAATTTGCTTTTATAGAGTTGTGCTAATGCAAAGAGTTGTAGTGTTTGTTAAACTTTTGAATCAATGATTTTTATTCAGCATACATTTTACAGACTTATAGACATGGCCCCATTTTATGCAGGAAGAAATCAATTTGCTTCAGCGGCCTTTTAAGGAGATGCAGGTATCGTTCTCCTTCTTACTAGGGTACTGCCAGGATCCCGGAGGCTCAATGCTGTTGTGTCTCCCGTAAATGTCTCCATAACTAGATTACCCAATGATTGACAAGGAGCCTCCATTTTTAGTGTTTCCAGCACTATTTGTTATGCCATGAGGCATTTCCCATAACTGCCAGAAAAATTTAGAAAAACTGGGCCTGCTAAGGTCAGGCTGTACATAGCATGGCTCAGAGCTAAGGCTTGTTTCTGAGAAGATGCTGACACAGGATGGGGTCAAGTTCCTACCACTACCTTTTACGTAATCCTGATTGTACGATTCTTCAGAAGGTGCCAACGTCAGCCAAAAGCACCCAATGTATTTTTTTCACATGGTGACACAGAAAGACCTCAAAGGTCTTCATGGACCTCATCCACCTTGCCCACCAGCTGGTCATCAGCTACAGTCTAACAGAAAGACACTGTGCAGGAGCAACGCAAACGACAGAATGACTGGGAAAAAAGCCCTTTCTCACAAAACCCTCTACTGTTAAACATGCCTCAGTTCTTTATCACGTTCAAGCAGTGCTCACTGTGAAGGAATCAGTGGATACAACGGTCTTTCTGGGCATTAGCTAAACATGCATTCCATTCCTAAATTCCAACTGGCAAATCCTACAAAAGTACTAAGCCTTAGAAAACCCAGCATAGGGCCTTAAGGGTAAAGTGAAGGGGAAATGACCGTCGTCAGGTAAAATGAGCCCTAATGTGTTCTGGATGGAGCTGCTAAACGTCAGCCAGGCTATTCGGAAACAAAGGGCTTGGTAAAAAAGAATAGCCCCTCCAGGCACCCGCAAGGCACAGAGAAGCTCTGAGCTGGTTTGACCTATCCATGCCTCCCGCCCTACCTGTCAGACCCAGGGACAACAAAACCGGGATAGGTAGGTGCCATTTATTGTAATTTGTGCGGGTGGTCTGTACTACATTACAAACATCCTTGGTGAATAACCAATAAATCTTGAAAATTGTCCCTAGTTTCAATTGGAATGTTCGCTATTGACTGCAAATCTACTGTAGGTCATAAATTTTGATTACATTTTACAACGTCACCAAAGAGAGGTTTCCATACAATACAAGGTAAAAAGCAAAAAAAACACATCCCGCAGCACACATTCAAGAGGTACTTGGGGACAGCTTTTTGAATGTGCATCACGTATGTTAACGATATACACAGACGACATGAAGAACAGGGTCATGGAGGACAGCTGGGAGAAAAATAAGCTAAATTCCTAAAAAAAATTACTCCGGGGAATTCCCAAAAAGCTTAGAAGAGGCAAAGTCTGTTTCGGGTGGATGAAGTGAAGTTCAGCACGGATTAAAAAAATTGTGACAATATCACATGCATTTCTGATTCCTACACTGTGATTGCAATGCAATTTATTTGCTTGCGGTTGTGTAATAACACAAACGTTTTTGGGAGTAGTGTTTATTATTTGCTCACTGAAAAGTAGGTGTTTTTCAGCTTTGTTGCTATCACCTATCGCTGAAAAGCAACACTTTTCAATCCCACCATACGGTACCATGAGTTCAAAGCATGCGCTAGACAAAATGCAATGGAGCCCAATCCAGCAATTTTGCCGTAGCGGTGCAGAATGCCTTCCTTGATATTGTAGCGGCGACCATGTGTCAATGGCTGCAGCTCCACTGTGATTGTCTAACGCTATAACGTTAAACACAGCAGACAGTTCAACCAATGGTGGAGCCTCTGTCTACTGAGAAGCCCGCTGCAATATGAATGCAAGGGTTTTTCCTCGCTCTGTGTGTTCCAGGCATTAGCCATGGTACATTACCAACCACCCACATGCCTTATTGCTTAATTATACAGTAAACAAATTACAAATTCAAAGTAAATATTTCACACATACAAACATATCAACAGGATAAAGGCATTTGAAATATTAAATGATCAGCTACACAGGGTCTTGTAACAATATGCAAACAATTACATTTTGAATAAAAAGCAAAAAGGGGTAGGTATATATTTATTATTTTTACAATGTTTCTCCCCCACTGGTTACTCTTTTTGATGGCAATGGTTCACAAATCTCTCTCCCATACACACACACATACACACACTGAATAACCTTGCGGTCCCGGACATCAAAGCAGCACAGTGTTTGTGCATGCAGGCATTTAGTAGAGCCCTTCTCAGCACACAGACATGGAGGGCCCTTTAGCTCCAACCAGTTCATCAGTGCTGAGTCCCAGAGAAGGGCAGTGACAAGAACTGCTCTTCGCTCAGAACAAAGTTTTGGTTCAGCTTTCTCTCTGTGAGAAAAACATTCATCACCATATGGTTCTTCACTCTGTGCAGAGGTTGTGACCTGGCTAAATAACAGGGCAGTGATTTAAATATATGGCATTTAGCAGCTGCTTTAATCCAAAGCAACTTACAGTAATGGGTGTAAACATTTTATGTATGGGTGACCCTGGGGATCCAACCCAAAATCCTGGTGTTGCAAGTGACATGCTATACCAACAGAGCACTACAAAATCCCAGTTACCAATAATCAATGAGAGAAAATTGGCTCCACTACATATTGTGGACCTAGGTAGGGCGAGTCATTTAAATGGGGATTGCAATTGGAAAATTAATAATAAAGTAATAAAGTTAATAATAAACAGAAATCATATTAATTCTTCCCAAAACGTTTAAAATAACAAAAAAAATCTGAAGTGATTTCCATGTCTCGGGTCAGGTTAGCCTGATATGCAGAGCAATAAAGGGGCAGCGACTTCTGAAGCAATAATAAAACCTAATTTAGAAGTAGATCCCTGAGATCAATGCCAATATTGTAACATCTGCCTGACCTGGTACGGACAGGACTTAGGAGCGGAAGCAAAGAGTCTTTCCATCTCAGTATCTCTCTCGCTCTCTGACTTTCTCTAATTTCTGAGAGACTGATGCCACTTTCTTCCCAATCTAATCCCAGAGATCCTTCCAGATGACGTGTGTGGCCATGTTCAGAGATCCTGGACTCACCCCGGCTCAAACCCTGCGAGCTGAGACTTGGCCCCACAGAAAAACCCAGTTTCCAGGGATATAAATTAGGTAGTGTGGCAGAAGGCACACAACATGGGTGAATAGTGTGTGTGTGTGTGTGTTTGTGTGTATGTAATTCAGCCCCTTCATGCTGGATTATATAAAGAAATGCAAAAGAGTGAACTGGTTTTGCCTATGTGTCTGGTAAACTCATTCACCCTCCGTAACTGAAGAGAAAAGAAAGTGAATGTGGAACGGGAGCTTGGCCTCCTCTCTACAGTCTCAGAGCAGAGGATCCATGTTCCGGGTCGAGGGGATAGAGGAGAGAGGAGGTAGTGAGAGGAGGTAGTGAGAGGGGGAAAACAGGAGAGGATTGTGCCTGCCTCCTTTGGCCCCTCCCCCTTCCCTGTCTCGCAGACCTCTGTTTACACTTTGATGAGCGGGCCACAACAATAACCTGATTCTTCTGAGCCGCCACGGTCCCTCTCCTTAATCTGCTGTACCCTGCTCACCCTCTGTCCTTCCATTCCTGAACTTGAACTTCCTGCTCCGGGTGGGCGAAGGGTAACAGCGAGGGGGTGCGGCCCCCCCCCGAGGTCAGGCTCCTGGATCAACACCATAGGAGGGGAGCCGTTGGGAGGAACAGACGCAAGGTGTGCGCCAAGTAGAACTGAGCTGGCCCCTTCAAAGCTCTGCGACATTGTCAGCGGTGATGGAGGACAGGTGCCTCCGGGGCAAACATTAAAAGCCTGGGAGTCAACAAAGGTTGCCTCCCAATAGAGGGCCTCCATATCGTTGTCTCCTTTGTCAGGGTCGATCTGAAAGGACTTGGGGAGGTGGGGCAACTGATTTATGACTTGGCGCACTGTGTTAACTGCAGCCTGTTTGTCATATCATACAGGTTGGGGAGGGGGTAAAGAGATACTGTATAGCTAGATCACCAGCACTGAACATTTCAAACACATGCAATGTTATTATAGATGGCTATCTGATACATTTGAAGTCAGTGAAGGGGTTTTATCTATGCATTCTATCAAAAGGAAATTGTGTCGTTATCGCATTTCAATACCCCAAATTTGCCCGGCAACAAGGAGGGGCAACATTAAAATGCAGTCAGGCATTCAGTGAAGTCTTAACTTATTCTGCACGGGTGACTGTCGGAAACACTATCATTCTTCCCATCCATGTCCACATAAACATAGCCATTCACACACAAAGACACACACACACAATCATTCAGATTAAACCTGGACCCTTGTTTTCACTACAGGTCTAGCTGAGTTGTGTCTAATTGTTGACTGTGTATTATTTATTTAATGAAAATCAACAATAAAACGTGTTTCTTTTGGCCTCCTACTGACGTTTTAAAAACATTCCAAAAGGCAACAAATGTGTTATTATAAATTATTTATATTTAAATATTTCAGACTTTGTTAATGGAGGGTAAAACATCCATCATGTCTTTTTTTGGGCTTTCAAAGTTAAGAATGGATATAATTATTTTCTAATCATTGCTTTTCTGTTCAGACATGCTTTTTCTTTGAAATCCCTTTCCATTCTTTGGCCGAAGCTTTACAAACCTCCCACCCTGGAAGACGTTTAACCAACAGAAAGATGACGGTTGTTTCTGATTTGTAACACCACAGGTACTAGTGTGTCATACACCAAGTACACACGTATATGCTGTCACGGAGGACTGGCATTTCAACATTAAAGGCTGAGAATTACCCTGGACATCAGCTACATGGAGCTCCAGCTATAAGATTAACCAGTAGCTACGCTGTGATGAAATCGAGAATGAGCAGGGTTAATATGATACTCAGAAAGAGCGGCAGAGGGTAGGTCTTGCTCCCAACAACCTGTTTAAGTAGCCCTGGAGTGTGTGTGTGTGTGTGTGTGTGTGTGTGTGTGTGTGTGTGTGTGTGTGTGTGTGTGTGTGT
>JACXGI010000220.1:108752-144545 GCA_016801175.1 Esox masquinongy | reverse complement strand
AAGACACCAATCCGCAAAGAAGAGCAAGTCCTGGCCAAAAGACTGAGGCATAGGGGTGGAAGGGAATACGGCGCAAAGAGAGGGAGAAAGAGGCTTGGGAGAGCGAGAGAAAGCAAGGGGAAATCACTTGAACTTCCACCATTGTCTTCATGTAAATGTGCCCTGATCAAGATTCCACTAGCATCCTGGCAGCCAGTTCAATCTGCAAAGACATGGCTGAAGAGAGACAGAGACTGAGAGAGAGACAGAGAGAGAGAGGAAGCAAAAGAAAAACGGTCGGATAGAATGAGAGATAAAGGAAGAGTAAACGAGAAGAGAGGGCACGGACACCTGACCAGGCATGCAAAAACACACATATATATACAGTGAGGGAAAAAAGTATTTGATCCCCTGCTGATTTTGTACGTTTGCCCACTGTCAAAGAAATGATCAGTCTATAATTTTAATGGTAGGTTTATTTGAACAGTGAGAGACAGCATAACAACAAAAAAATCCAGAAAAACACATTGATTTGCATTTTAATGAGTGAAATAAGTATTTCATCCCCTCTCACTCAGAAAGATTTCTGGCTCCCAGGTGTCTTTTATACAGGTAACGAGCTGAGATTAGGAGCACACTCTTAAAGGGAGTGCTCCTAATCTCAGTTTGTTAGCTGTACAAAAGACACCTGTCCACAATAGCAATCAATCAATCAGATTCCAAACTCTCCACCATGGCCAAGACCAAAGAGCTGTCCAAGGATGTCAGGGACAAGATTGTAGACCTACACAAGGCTGGAATGGGCTACAAGGCCATCGCCAAGCAGCTTGGTGAGAAGGTGACAACAGTTGGTGAGATTTTTCGCAAATGGAAGAAACACAAAACAACTGTCAATCTTCCTCAGTCTGGGGCTCCATGCAAGATCTCACCTCGTGGAGTTGCAATGATCATGAGAACGGTGAGGAATCAGCCCAGAACTACACAGGAGGATCTTGTCAATGATCTCAAGGCAGCTGGGACCATAGAAAACAATTGGTAACACACTACGCCGTGAAGGACTGAAATCCTGCAGCGCCCGCAAGGTCGCACTGCTCAAGAAAGCACATGTACAGGCCCGTCTGAAGTTTGCCAGTGAACATCTGAATGATTCAGAGGAGAACTGGGTGAAAGTGATGTGGTCAGATGAGACCAAAATCGAGCTCTTTGGCATCAACTCAACTCGCCATGTTTGGAGGAGGAGGAATGCTGCCTATGACCCCAAGAACACCATCCCCACCGTCAAACATGGAGGTGGAAACATTATGCTTTGGGGGTGTTTTTCTCCTAAGGGGACAGGACAACTTCACCGCATCAAAGGGACGATAGACAGGGCCATGTACCGTCAAATCTTGGATGAGAACCTCCTTCTCTCAGCAAGGGCATTGAAAATGAGTGGTGGATAGGTATTCCAGTATGACAATGACCCAAAACACACGGCCAAGTCAACAAAGGAGTGGCTCAATAAGAAGCATATTAAGTTCCTGGAATGGCCTAGCCAGTCTCCAGACCTTAATCTCATAAAAAATCTGTGGAGGGAGCTGAAGGTTCGGGTTGCCAAACGTCAGCCTCGAAACCTTAATGACTTGGAGAAGATCTGCAAAGAGGAGTGGGACAAAATCCCTCCTGAGATGTGTGCAAACCTGGTGGCCAACTACAAGAAATGTCTGACCACTGTGATTGCCAACAAGGGTTTTGCCACCAAGTACTAAGTCATGTTTTGCAGAGGGGTCGAATACTTATTTCACTCATTAAAATGAAAATCAATTTATAACATTTTTGACATGCGTTTTTCTAGATTTTTTTGTCTGTCTCTCAGTGTTCAAATGAACCTACTATTAAAATTATAGACTGATCATTTCTTTGTCAGTGGGCAAACGTACAAAATCAGCAGGGGATCAAATACTTTTTTCCCTCACTGTATACAAACACACACACATAGTTTTGTTCAGCTGGAAGGTCAAGGCAACTATCTTTTGCTGGTGAGCCAAGACCTCTTAAGATTACCGAATAGTCCAAAACAGTCAAACCATGCGAGCCATGAAAATATCCAGATTTTCAGTTTCTCTAAGTTTCTTATCTTTCTTCCGGAGGGCTTCAACTCTTACAACTTCAGTCGTATGGGTATCCACACGCCTGCCCCTAACTTAACTCCTGCACTTTGACCCAAACACTTCTATCTTTCCCCCCAGGTGAAACCCTGTGACTTGTGGGTTTCTTACTGATTTACAGCAAAGGGAAGAAACAGCGATAACCCATGCCAACCTGCCCGGAGATGTTGAGGTATGTACAGTGTAGGATAAAGGACAGGGGATTTCCGTAGTCGTCTTTTTGGCTGGGGTGCTTTGGCGTTCCTAGCCTACGTAGAATTTAGGTTGGTAACAGTAGAGCCAGTGTTCTTATTTCCACATTTTGGATAACCACTGTTGTCATATCAGATAACCAGGAAACTAAGATTAATTTTTTTAACTGTTCACCAGGGAAACAGACCAAAAGCAACACAATAACATTTTTTTTTTACCTGGCAGTGATTTATGTCTTATCTCACCTTGGTTTATATCCAAAAGTGCATAGATCCATCGTACGTCCAATAGAACGTAGAATCGAAGCTCATATTGTTTGACCGTAGGGTATGCAGATTGGCAGGTGTTTGCTTTGTTCATCTGATGGAGGAAAAAAGACAAATACTCACAGGCAACAAATGAAAGATGGATGACATGTTCATTTTCTTCCTCAATCAAAGACATCAGAGCACTGCGTGTCCTGACTTGTTTCTTGTTGACAGACTGCATTTCCAAGAACTACATCAATGCAAAGGCTTGAAATTCTACATTATTTGCTGATAGAAATACCAGGAGAACAAGCCATGCTCCCCCTCTACACCCCACTGCAATCTGCAACCTCACATATTTCCAGAGAGCGCTCTCCAATCTGTCTCATTTCAAGTGCTTTCCAAGCGTAGCTTTCCATCCACTTAGTCCCAGGAAGTGCTCCACAGAGCTGGCAATGGCTAGAGAGGTTCAACACCTACTGCCAGCAGAAAGAATGTGTTGTCCCTCAAATGGCTATCACTGCTGTATGGTGACATCCATGAAGAGACTCCCTAAAAAAGTTTGCTCAGGTAAAATCAGGAGGAACACACTGATATTAGGGATTGGTCTGGGTACAGCGCCGGCAGTAGGCAAGTCTATGATGAGAGATCTTCCTCAGGGTGTAGTAGAGAGTAGAGCGTCTATTTTCTCCGGAAAATCACAGTGGTGGAAGCCCAATCAGTTCTTTTTTTGTTGAGCTTCCCACACTCTTGGAGTGAATCTGTTGAGGCAAAAACTCAGCCAGGACAGCATGCAAGATACATTTTCTGGGATGTAAAAATAAAAGTTTATTAAGGGACAAGTATATTTCCCATGCTACATAAAATCATCCAAACTAAAGCAAAACAGGAGAAGGGGACGACAGTTCAAAACAAAGTCAGTACAAACTATGAGATATTTTATCTTCTTATGTCTGCCACAGACATACAGCATCACAAAAACCTGCCTACTGCTCAGTTTCTCACGCTGTCTTAATACAGATTACTGCAACCCTGTTTCTCTCTCTTTCCTTGGCATTTCTCTTCACTCTTTTCATCACATTTCTCCTGCTGGGCTCTCTCTCTTTCCCCTCATTTTGAAGTGCCGAACTGTTTCCTCAGTCTTATTGTCATATATCCTCTTCTTCCCCCTAAACCCTTCTGACATCACTGGTCCCCCTCTCCTATGACACTCTCTCCCACTTATTCTCTTTCGCTCTTCTGTCTGTCAAGTGCTGTGCAGGAATAGTCTTTCTGCGTGATGGAAGCATGGTGACTGCAAACAGAAGCATCTTGCACAATCCTTAAGTGATCCCTGATATGAAGACAGGTGGCTACATACAGTCATTCATGGTCAATGGGCTGTGCTTTCCCACAACTACACCTATTTTATGACACATACTAGAGACAAAAATACAATTTTCAGAAAAATCTGATTGTAAAACACAATTGATTTCGGCATTTATTTTTTGTAGTGTACGCTATCTCACAAGAACATTTTCCATGAATTTATACTCCAACATAATCTAGTAGCACAAGTGTTCCTTAATGCCTTTTCAAAAATATATTTTTAGTGTAAAATAGTTTCTGTGTCACTGAGACATCCTCAGACAGTTATCTCTGTTTGCCTTTGAAAGCAATCACTTCCTTGCCATTTTTGGCTAAAACAACAGGATCGGCCAGACCACTCTACTGCAGCAGGCCAAATCTCTTGGCTCAAGGGGGGCCAGTGGGCTAGGACAAATACTTCTGGATAAAGAGAGCGAGAGAGAGAGACAGAAGCACATTCCAGAGGACTCAGAGAAGGCTGCCCTACCACCATAGATGAGTGTCATCTAAGGGCCTTGTCAACACTACTAAGATAAATGCTGGACAGGATACACACGCTTTGTGTGTTACACACATGCACATGTAGACTCGGGCAATACACACAGACATCAAACACACTGCACGGCAGCTCAGCCACATCACACAAGAGGCTTCTGACAAATGAGTGATCTCACCAGCGGGAAGAATTTAAGTTATAGGCTACTATGTTGTAACAAATCACACACATATATCTTCTTGAACATGACAAACAGTGAGAAATGGAATTATTTCAGCCCAATTCATTCTTCAGCCTGCACTGGGCAGGTGAGGAGGCTGCACCTGTTTATCAGGCTGTGGAAGGGAGCTCAACAGCCTAGATTCCAGTCTAATTACAGGTGGACTGAAGGGGCTTCAGATGCTATGAGACAATGGGGAGTGGGAGTGTGGGAAAAAGGAGACAGGGAAGCCAAGACGCGACCTCAATAAAGACCTGACACCAGGGAGAGGGTCCTGATGTTATGGTCATCGAGGTCAACCTCCATGACGGGCAGGGGGGTGAGGGGCGACGTGAGGCACTTGAGTGGAACAGGTGTGCGTCACTCCATGTCAGTGTGTGTGGTGTGCTAATGTGGCATTCCCACCATCAGACAAGGACCACGCCCCAAAAAAAGGTCTGCCAACGAATTAGGCTCAATAACGACTGTAATTCAAGCCAAGACTCACAGGAAAATACTGTACATCTGTTGTTTAATTTTGTTGGTAGCCTAGGAGGCCATAACCTTTGTTAGGCTACGTAAAGTAGATAACACACATAAACGCAACCAAATAATGTGTTTTCTATATCATACGTATGTTAAATAAAACGCATTAGTTCAAATTCAGACATCCGTTTACTGTCTCAAAAGTGTCAGGACTTTCGGGTGTTATGATTAGAATATTTAAGTATTTGAACAACAGCCAATCGTTTTTGATGTAACGGAAGGCTAGTTGTTTAGTCTATGGTCCGGGGAAATTTTGTTTGTCCCTCGGTATGTTGGGAAAAGACTAAATAAAAACGGTTGTCTCCAAGCCGTAACTAGGTGGAGCTGAGCACAATTGCTGTCTGACAGTATAACATTGTTAATTGATATATTAACATATAACACTGCATTTTATGAAGATATTATAAATTAGATGCAGAGAGAACAGCTACCGGAATTAATTTGGTTCATATTATCAGTTTCTGCTCTACAGAATAGCATCTACCTCTTGTCATTGTGTGCTTGTGAACAAAAACCCTTTGACTGGGGAATAAAGCAACATTTTTACAGCTATTATGTTATACTCAACAGGTTGACTATAAGAACTTACTTGAAAATTGATTACAAATATTGAAATATATTTGTGCCTCTGCTACATGTGTCACAACAAGAAACAGGCCGAGCAGGGATTGTTTAAATATTGTTCACCAGCTGGTCAGACCACCTGCACATCAGGGAAGAGGACAAGACATTGTCAATGGATTCTTCCTGTTTCACAATAAAGGTGGGCTATTCTATTATTATGCATTAGCGCTCAGAATTTGTTTAGTCTAGCAGAGACTAACCAAAGGGTTTCCTTCTCCCATAGCTGGGGAAAATGCATTCTACATTCCCAGGGTGACCTTTTGACCATGAGGCAACAGCCCACGAAACAAAGGGAACTTGGCTTCGTTACAAAACTCCAGAATTGATTGGTTATCTTCCAACTTTTCAGATGCCTCTGGTTGTGCATTCTTCAATTCTGATTGTTTAATTATTAGCTTGAATGCATTTGGATACAAAACAGATCGGAGCACTAAGACCTTTAAAACATATATCATTTTAAGCAAAACCGCACAAGGTTTTATAAGTAAGCAGTCTCCCATATTATCCAACATCTAAATACTCTGCCAAGAGTATCTTCAAGATATGTAACTCCTAGACTGAAATCAGCGCCAACCCAAACTTGAATTATATTAGTCTTACAATCCCCTTGAGGGCTGACCAAAAGCCTTTCATTTAACCCAGGTGCCTTTGGTGTGTTTACAGTAAGCAGCTATAAGCAGCCTACGCTCAGCGGAACAGCCGCACAGTCATAGAGGAGGTTGGTGCCAGAATGCAACAGCAGATCAGTGATCCAGAGGAAGTCCTGTTCCGCTCTGCAGTCCCGCGGCGGGCTGTGGTTTCTCCTCTGACCTTTATGTCTGGGATCCTGGAGGGGGTGGTTTTCAGTTCACTGTGTGGGAGCCTGTTGGGTTGACTTTGAGTCTCTATTTCTAACAGACTTTGTCTATGTCTTTGAGAAGCCTGTACTGTACAAATTCCTCTTGTATGCACATGGGTCTTCAGCTTAATAATTTATCATTTCAATAGTTTTCCTAGAAGTTGAAGGCCAGTATTAGCGTGTATCGCTGATGTCCCTTTGGTACACTGAGATTGTCTGAAATATGTGTACTGGCTTAATAGTAAGTATATGCTGGTTTATAAACCCAGTCCAAATCAATGTCAGCGGGTTGGGACTAACTCAATTATAACTTTAAGGGAATGATGCCAGTTTGAACTACAGCCTGCAAAAAGGTTGTTCAAAACCAAACCTACAATATGGAAATCTAAGAAACAGAGTTATGGACAACATATAGTTTAACAAGCTTGAATTACATTTGGGTCCTATGTAGATACTGTGGTAAGAACATGGGTCTTAAAACCTCAGGGTGGTGGGTTTAATTCCTACATGGGGACTCTGAATAACAGTGTCTGCTTAATAAGTTAAATGTAAATTGAGTAGTTGAACTAAATGCAAATCTAGGTGTTTACTGGAATTACACACCAAAATATTGGTGGAACTATGTGTAAAGCCTTCAATACTTTCTTTTCAGGATCTGATCTGCCTAATTCTGACTTGAAAGGTTTTTGTGTTTAATAGGCTAAATAAGGGCAGCATTCAAGGGCAGCATTTGCGCAAAACATATCTTTAAAATAACTTCCCTAACTTGAGGAGAAATGCATATTCCCAGAAAAGTTCTCTCCATTTACCGCCTAAGGCAACCCTCAAGACCAGACCACTCCATGAGCCATTGAATTAATGGCATCAAGCCCTAATGAGGTAAGAAATATAGAAGACATTTTTGGCAGATTTTTACAGCTTACAGCCATTATAAAATGCTTCAGGTGACAACTGCCAATTTAAAACGGGATGAGATTCATACTGGGTCTAACAATATAATTCTCAGTTAAATGCCAGATGAGGGCCTGGTAATTGACTCAAATTGGTCTACTACTGTCTTTTCACTGAACTGCAAACATCACAAGTACCAGTTATGTCTAGTTGGAGATTTTACATTGATGTTATACTGTGCAGCGGTTCCCAACCTTTTTCAGTTACTGTACCACCAACTGAATTGTGTTCTGCTCGGAACATCTCTCTAGTACACCCTCATGTTAAATTTACCAGTTAGCCTATGGACTTATGGGTGTTCTCAAGTACCCCCTGTCGATAGGCCAAGTAACCCTAGGGGTCCTTGTACCCCTGGTTGGGACCGACTGGTACAGTATGTCACCATGTGTAACCTTCTGAACAATTACATACCTATGGAGCGTGTCTGTCTGTCTGTATCTCTGCAAGGCGTCAGTTATAGTATCAGTGAGTCTTATGAGGAACAGAGAGTCAGGGGTGAGTCAAGCCCAGGTGATGAGGTCCCCTCTGTTTTACCTTCTCTCTTGTCTTTCATGTCTTTTTCATTCGAATCCCTTCATCGCAATTCTTGGCAGGCACTGCGCACCCACATTTTTTAATTAAAATCTAAGAAGTGTAATAAGTCTGAAGACTCCTGGGTAGCTGGCAAACAGGTACTTCTCTCTGTCTTTGTCAGTCTTTGTTGCTCGCCCATCCAATCCTCATTATCTTCTCATTGTCTGTGAGTCTGTCTCTGCCTACCTCCACTCACTTCATTGCTGAAATGTATTCACATATTATACATACATACAGGCATGCAGAGGCATGCACACACACCCAGGGACACAAAACCCACGGACACCCAACACACACATACTCATATCTCCTAATCCACTGAAGCATCCTGAGAATCCAATCCTTCCCTACTTGGACCCATGATGCTCTGAAGACAAAAGACCAGTAGATTAGGACAAAGAAATATCTCCTTTCAGTCACCTTGGCACAGAAAGTTTTTCTACATGTCTTTCAATTTCTCCAGTGCCCCTATTCTTCCTCTTTATTATGTAACTAAAACCTATGTAAGTATATGTGAGAGAAAAATATATCATAACATACATCGAACAGGGCTCAAATTAAATTACAAATTACATGATTCTAATCTGTGCGCTTCTAAAATTAGTAAGAACCCCAAAGCAGTGGTAAGTGGTAGATTGTGGTATTGACATTGAAATAAACCTGAGCCAAGCATTCCACTGTGATCCTGACATTCCATGACATTCCATCGTCCAGTGGAGTCACTGACTAACTAAAACTTGACCTCACAGACAAAACAATCATAGACAATCCCAGACAAACAATATGAAAACAAACAAATCTGGTAGAAGCATCAAGACTGGCATTGTCCTTCAAACTGGAATCAAACAGGGCTTTGTTTAGTAAAGATGAGCCCCGCATGACAAATCCTGGTTATGACCAAATCAGTCAACCAGCAAAAACAGATATCCAATCCCAACATTTTCCCTCAACAGTTCATCATTAAATTACATTAGTGGATCTAAGGATGGAAGTGGGTTCAGACACAGCATTCCAGCTCTGCCTTCCTGAGCAAAAAGTGGGAAGAAAGCAGAACGCGGAAACCTTTCCGGAGGTCTAGGCTGGCTGGAGCAGCTCCGAAGGGGGCGGAGGTAAAGAGAAGGAGGGCTGTATAGGCCTCTGTCATTCTACATACCACCCACTCCGAAGGGCATTCCACAGGACTGTCTGATCACCCTTCATTAAGCCAGACCACCTGCGGGCAAATCAGGACCCCCATCGCACTCCTGGCTTAGCAAACCAACCACATTCTGCCCACTGACAGCCCTTAACACAATAACATGCACATACCGGACAAGCTTTACCTGACTACACACTGACCATAGACCACTAGGGATCCACCAAAATGATTTCACTGAGCAGAGCACCTCTCGAATGGGTGGATGGAACGTTCAGCTTCACAACACACACTCTATTAGTGGCTGGTATGAAAGAGGAGAAAGACATAGGGGAAGATAAATGCCTTTGTTGCGCTCCCTTGACAGTCAGGAAACGATGACTGCATTGACATGAAGTGGAGTTGAAACAAAAGCAGCTGATAAACAGACTGGGACAGATAGCATCGTCCTGTACGTTCACTCTGCCCCCCTCCCCGCCCCCCCACGACCCCTGGAGGGAACTGAAAAACTACAACAAATCACGCATTCTGTGAAGCCTTGTAACCTGCCATACAATTGCAAAGACAGCCATCTCATTGTGTTTTCCAAAGCCGTGCAAATGGCTCTGCGTGATTTTGACACATTATCTGACAACTAGGTTCCGTGGGGCACAATTGAATATGCCAAAACTTCACTGAATAGTCGCTGCTTTAGGAGCAGACAAAGGGAGAGGAAGATGCAGTGCCGCAGGTCTTCACTTATCGCCTTCTGCAAGCTGCAATTCAACAATGTAAGCCACAATGCGCCTTATTCAAAAGTGGCCCTTTTCATTTTTTGCTCCAGTCTCTGAATTGCCTTGAAGGGCTCAGAAAACTGAGATAAGGTGTTGGGTGAAGAGGGGCGGGGTCAGTCTGGCTTGAAAGACAGCAAATATGGAGCTGTGTTCTTAAGAGAGCCAGGTGTTTACTGAGGTCTTGCAAAAACTCCTTTTTAAAGGGGGGGGGGGTGCTCTTAGCAAAACCAAAGCCTTGCCCGGGTGATCCCATGTCAGGGTTTGGAGTGGCTCATACTGCCGTACTCTAGCGCTGGTGAGCCACTTTAAAACATGATGCCTCCAGGCTTCTATCTATGACACACAGCCCTGGTTGCACTTACAGACTACGAGGTGCCAAGCAAAACATATATTCCCAGCATTCACACCAGTACAAAGATTTGCTTCACTGTCTCTCTGTCTCTCTCTTTCTTTCCACTTCACCCCCACTTACCCATCCCCACCATATGCTAAATGGTACAAAAAGACTTGCTTTTTCCTCCACTTTTTGTCAATGAGACTCCTCATCTACTTTAGCTCTGCCTGCCATTCCTGGATCTCTCCTAGCTGTGGAAATGTCAAGAATGGGGAGAAAGGAGACGGGGGTACACTGACTGCTGTGGCAGGTACAGTCTTGTCCCGCTGTGCTAACATTTCCAGATTCCCTAACAGGGGTTGGTTGCACACAGAGGGTGGAATCTGACTTCAGTGTCTTAATTAAAAAGTTTAACTGAAGTGAAGCCTAAGTGAAGCTCATTGTTCATTAGGTAGAGGAAGGTGAACTATAAACCTGGATGAAATATGCCCCACAAAAACAGGTTTGTATCCAATCTTAAGAGAAGCTTGAATCAGTATTAGCCTAACTAAATCAGTGCAGTTTAAACTTCTTAAACATGGTTTATATAACGCTAAGCGCAATATTGTTATGGCAATGCAAATACATTACAAATACAAATGAACTGGAAATTTGAATAACGCTTCAAAAGGATTTGATTTTGTGTAGCATGAAGAACACTTGGCCCTCTAGTTATCTGAAATATGGGGCTTGTCAAAGTGGTTATACTTCTTTATACACAAGGCATCTAGAACAAAAAAGGACACATTCTAGACAGTAGCTGCTAGAGCCAGGAAACTTTTTGCAACAAGAAAGGCAAATTTGGAAAAAAATAAAAGAAGGAAAGAAGAGAGTGTGTGTCGTGCCTGGACAGAGAAGCAGAGGAATTTGTATGTGTGCGCCAAACTCAACCAAACATGCAAAAATGCTGTAGCCATTGAAAGCACCTGCCATCAAGATTAATGAGGGCACTGACCAGGTTTTTCAACTTTTGACCAGCTGCCAGCATTGTCAAGCACCAGCAAGAATGCCAACAGCAACAATCTCTGCTTACTGCCACAGAGGGCAGAGACTGGCATAGTCATGGTAGATGTTAGGACTTATTTGCCACAGTCGTTTTACGGTATCCTGACAAGTACTTCACAAAAAGTACCAAAAAGAGCAACAGTTTTCAGTTTACTCTCTTTGGGTTCTTGTCATTATCCGCCTAAAATTGAGTACTTCTAGAATCTTATTTTTAAGATTCTGTGTTCTTGAGGGGACAAACCCGATATATTTATTCTCCAGGTCCGCTTCCTCCTGCTCCTGACCTCTGTCTGATTAGGCAAAATTTGAAAGTGAAAGGCTGTCTCACTCTCAAAACAGTGTTAGCAATGCCGTCACTAATGAATACTTCAAAGATCGAGGTTATGTTGAAAAAAAATGACTTAAGGACGCCCCCCTGACTAAAATATTCCACCAACTAGGGAGAAAGATTAAGGGTCAAGCCTCCGAGACGTCGGTCACTGTCCCAAAGGTGTTCAAAGAGGACACCTTCAGGAACTTGCAGCTAAATTATATTATAGTTAAACAGAAAGGAGGGTGTCTAGTCCAGACAGGTCTGTTGAGACAAACGGGAGACAGAACGATAAAGAGAGAAACATCCAAATTGGATGGATCCGTACTGAACTCGCAGGAAGATGCCTTTTGTCACAGTATGTCAATCAGCTGCTTTTCTTTCAGACTGTGGAAACAACACGGCAGGGGCTCACCTTCCACACAGAGCTCCACCTCCTCCAGGTTGCGCAGGGTGATCCTCATCAGGCTGGAATTGAGCATCAGCTCATTCTTGTGTGCCGGCCACATGTACTCCGGGGCCAGGTTGACAAAGAAAATGCGCGTGTCACCAGTGGCAACCTGATTGTCGCAGATCCCAGGATCCCCAAAGCCACCGATCATCACCTTGTTCCCACCGTCTAGAAGAACCTCACCGTTGACCATGGTCTTTCCTTTCAGGTACCGCCATACCCTCACCTGTTCCAAGGCCATGGAGAAAAACAGAGAATTTTTAGCACTATACTGATCCTCCAACTTTAAGTAAAGCAAGTGTTGTGTTAAGTTTCTCATGCCAATAATCTCTCACAAGTTAAATTAGACTCGGAAAGATGACAATCATAAATATGGTATGATTTTGTGCAAGTGGAAAGTTGGCCTGTTTTTGGCTTTCCAACAACTTCGTCCAGAGTGGCTTGAAACATGGGATGTTGAATTGCATAATTTTAGGTTATAAATGTTTTGTCTAACATATATTAACAGTATATCCAAAATGTTTTATCTTGTAACCTAAAACATCTACTAATGAGAACTGAGCTCTGTTGATTGAGCAGTGCAGGTTTCTCTGAGCTACTTTTAAAAAGTTTGCATTGTTGTCTTCATCTTTTTATATGGATCGCAAAAAGCTAGATTTAGCTTGAACCAAGCTAACATTATGGTAAAAGCTTGGAAAATAAAAACCCCAGTGCTAAGCACCCTGTTTCCATTTCAGAGATATTTTTCTTTTTTTTATGTATTTGAAATACATCAAAACACAATAATGTTTTGACAATTAATATCAACATTTACTGCATATTGGGATTAGCAGAAATTATTTGACATTTGTAAATTCAAGATACATTGCCTAGGACATAGTCATTCCATTGGATGTCATTCCCTTTTTTAAACCCACCCCTTTATAGAAGCTCAATTGCTGTGATCCGGAAAGAATATATCCTGTCTATGATTTATGTTTTTTAACTGAAATGACATCCACCCAGCATTTAAGGGTATGCTGTGTTTCAACAGATGGTGGGTAAAACACTAAAGATTATGTAAAAATAGGATACAAACTACAACATAGATGTTGCTGGAAGTGGAGCTGGAAAGCCAGAAGGGTATACTCTTCCGTCCAAACTAAAGAAATAATCCCAATGCCCAAGAGCAGTGAATGGGACATGTTCCCTGCATAGGAGGCAATCTTTTCTATGATATTTACTCACTGTGGTCATTAAAGTTCCTCATACCATCATGCCCACTTAATAATCCCCCACTTCAGACTGGTTCATCTTCTGACCCGCAACCAAAACTCAAGGGAAAAACTATATAGATAACTCTCTGTTTATAGTACCTATTGGAGGAGAGTGTATTCCCCAAAATGTGGACATACAAATATTGGCATTTTGGAGATGTTTGATGTTACATGAAATGGACTGAAAGTATTAGCTAAGGACAAAACATGGAATGCCATTTGAAGAAATGCTTGACTGACCACAGAAGCTATCACTGATGTAAAAACTGATTATCTTACCATTCCACTTTGGAGAGGATAATTCAATAATGTAAAACAAACTATTAATTGACTGTTACACCTTCTGTTATAGACCTCACAAAGTCTCAAACAGAAATTTAAATATCCTTTACATTTCCTCATAAGTGTTATGGATTTTACACTATGTGGGTTGCAAAAATAAAAATAAATAGTTTAATTAAAAGTAATTTTATATGAATAAATAACTCAAGATACGCTATTTATTTGTTACATTCACAATTCATAAATAATATTCTCATTTTTGTGAAAAATCTTTAAAAATATGTATCTTATATGAAAGGCGCATAGTGAAATATGAAAATACTACATACCATATCTCATCAATTGTTCCTCTATTGTTTGATGAGTGAATAGTTTTTTTCTTTTTCTCAATATAGTGACATAAACAAAATCTATTTTATGTACTGGAACATCAAAGTTCCAAGGTTGGATCGGTGCTAGTTTTAAAGATATGGTCCATTTTAAACTGAGAATTTGGCAATGTATGCTGTCACAAGCACTCTTTTTCCTATCATTGCACATCCAGCAAATGATTAAAAGGCTGCCATTTTGAATACATTTTGAATACATTTTGCAACCTCTCTGTATTTAATGTTAACATTGGATCACAACTCTAAGAGCAACAGAGATGCCACTCTGGAACTCTGATATTTCCAAGTAGGCCTATATAATTTTTAACAATATTAAAGAGTGTGTATTCAGAAATTCTAGGGATTCTATATTCATGTTCATATTTTTCAGTATTCTCTATAACATTGTAAGTAGTGTTTCTAAATTCAAAATACTGTATCACTCAAGTTACAGAGCAAGGAATTAGAGTTCACTTGACCCAATGTTTGCTCTGTAGCACACACACATTAAACAGTATGGAGTATTAAGGTGGCCTGGGTATTGCGGTAAAGCCAAAATGTGATGAATATGCCAACTTTTTAAAATTATTTAGTAATTATAATCTTAGATGCAAAGTCAAATATTAGTCAACAATAATTTAACCATTCTATGGTATATGGAAATCCCAAAAAGCAATGGGTCTTTTTTATGCAGATTTCCCATGTATCACTCTTTTTACAGTGTACTGTGGATTCCAGAAGGATGAGTTTGACGGGAAACTGGACCCTGTCATGCAGTTGTCAGCCTAGCTGACGCTATTTCTCATTTCTGTCAACTTTTTTGGTCCTCTATTGGTGAATTTAATCAACTTAATTTTGGCCATTCAACCATATTAAAAACTGCAATAGCTTTGATTGTGATAGAAACATGAGGTTTGGACCATTATTTTCTTTGAGCATTGTAAACAAAAGTAGCCTACCTACAAAATTAACAATTGGCCTGTATTCTATTGGTCAAAGTTTAAAATTGGACACCCAACAAAACCATTTTAATTGGTAGAAAATCATTTTTATAGTGGTAGGCTAAGATTTGACAGGTGTCACTTTGCAGTAACATGTATCATACTTGATAAAACATAAACAGACCTTGTAACGTTTTCGGCAAGAGGCAAGATTCAGAAGCAACTTCATTCAACAGAAATTGATCAACTCACATCAGGACAGGCCGGCTTACCTTGCAAGAGTATGTATTCTGCACTGGGTCCATGTTCATGATTTCTTCAACGGTACCAGTTAAAACTACGTTCGCTTCCTCTTCCCTTTTCTCCAAGTCTTTCTCCCGGCAGCTTCCCTGACACCGTTGACAGAAAACCGCGAATATCATCAGTGCCCACCCATACAAGTGAGTTAGTCTTCGTTGTGATCCCATATTCACAAAAACGGCAAAGAAAAAGTTATATGGACAAAATAACATATGTGACGCAAAGTAAACTACTATATTTTTCGCTAAAATGCAAGCTATTCAGGTAAGAATAAGCCTTCTAACTTCCCTACTGACCACGAAGCTTTTAATTTTAGCCAAATCGCATGCATCTGGTGCGTGCGCAAGCCGAGCTGGTTAGCTGCAAGCCGGCTGGAAGAGAAGAACGGGGTAGGATTCTCTCAAGGAATGTGCAGCACTTCACCCTCCCTCTCCCCCTAGCTCACCCGCGATTCTTTCAGAATGACTCTCCGGATTTGCATGCAATCTGAATTGCTGATAAGACTGGTGAAGGGAGATGGTCGTGCATTTCGGGAAGGTTGCCGAAAGTGGTGTAAAACGCCACCCTTCGGAGAAATGGTGAGTCCGCTGAACAGACTAAAGCCAAAGGGAATTTATTTTGAGGGAAATGATGGCCTAGTCTACACTGACAATAGTTTCGGCTAATTGTGTGCAGCCTTGCCTAAACTACAAAATTAAAATAAAAAAGTTAAGCATTTGTAACAAACCAAAAACATAAATAATCCAGAACTGGCAATAATTGGAAGTAGGCTCACCTTGAAAGGGTGCGGAACAGTCTTGTTGCAGGTGTATGGTTACACTAGTTCTCAATCGCATGGGAGCATTTTAAATTATTTAAAGAAGGCTACACTAGCTAAACAACAATGGTCAAATGCTTAAATATGTTTCCAAAATGTCTGGTCATTTTGTTGCCTCTACCTGGATTGTATTTTTTGACTACTTTCACAAAACCCTAAAAACAACAATCATCAATTCACAAAACTGTCACTGTTAAGTGTTATGTTCACAGAACATAAACATTTTATTTTCATCAGAAGAGGTTGGAAATGTGTGTGTACTCTGTTCCATTAATCAGTAAATTGTAGCCTACAGTACAACAAATGCTTTATCAGTGGTTAATCAGGTCTAAGATCTAGGAACTGGCTAATTTTGTTTTCACAACATTGTGGACAGGAAGACAGCCAGTACTGTCAACAGAAAATTACTTGATTACATGTACTTTTAAGCTCCTTTGTTTTACTCCTAAGTTGTGATACAAAATTGTAACCTCTTGCTCTGAATAAGAGCATCTGCTAAATGACTAATATACAAATTACAAATCTTTGCTTTGGTGTGGGCCGAAGCCTATATATTCATATAATTTCAAACAAATGTATCTTATGAAGCCCTATTTATAACAGCAGTTGTCACATAGTGCTTTACACATACCCAGCCTGGAACCACAACAACAATTGATTCACAGTGGCTAGGAAAAACTCCCTGGTAGGGTCGAACCTTGGGAAGAAACCAAGACAGGAGCCAGACTCTGAGAGGTGGCCAGTCCTCTCCTAGCTGTGCTGGGTAGAGTGCCTGACCTTTTGGGACACATTCATGTTTTTGCATGTTCAGATGGCCAGCAGTTCAATAAATATATGTGGACTGCATCCAGAGGCTTTAGGCAGAACCTTCCATATTTCTATTATGTTAATCCAATTTGCTCACATGTTGTTGCTGAAAGCAAGAATGTGTACTTAGTCATACTTAAGTAGTAAAATAACGTTCTTAGTCATACTATACTTTATATATATATATATATATCTCTGTGTGTGTGTGTGTGTGTGTGTGTGTGTGTGTGTGTGTGTGTGTGTGTGTGTGTGTGAGTGTGTGTATTCGTTGTGAATTTAACACTTTCTATCATGTTTTAGTGATAACAAAGAAAATACATATGTACTGGGATTTTAAAAGTAGACAGACATCCTGTTTATGCATGGACTCAAGACATTTATGTTTGTGTTAAGTTTTTTTCATACAGTCGAATTCCATTGAGGATTGTATTTGTAATGTTTATCATCGAATATAATTTGGATAAATGCATTAACTTATGTTTTGAGATGGCAACTATGTTTTGAAAATGCCTTTACTGTTTTGCAAAATGCCACAGAGTTCTACCAGTGTCATTTTGATACAATTCATTTGTTTCAAAACATATTCTGCCCACAGAGTAGGGGTATTACTAAAGATTTCCCATGATCAACATTTGTAAATGCTACCATGTGCACTTTGTTACAGCTCCCAGTTAGGAATAGACACTGTGTAAATTCCCTCTCTTCAGAAGCTGTAATTAAGCCTACTCCTCAATCTATTCCTGGAAAATGACAGGCTTGCAACGCTCTCACGAAAAGAGAATATTTGTAGAGATTTTGCCTTACATATCTGGTGCCCTACCCTGTTTTTACAATAAATCACGACTTTACCTATTCCTAATTAAAATGTAAACATCAGAAAGATGTTTGGCTCACAATAAAAGGCCTATTCTTGGGGCCTACATTTCTTTACCATAACAAAACAACATTGTAGACTAGGAAGTCAGTATGTTATGGTAGTGCTATTGTAAAATTTATTGGTTGTGGACAAATTGTTGTCACCCAAAGTTTACTGTCATCTAATGGTTAAAAACCAATGCTATGCAACACACATGACTGGTGGTTGAGCCGCCCATCAACAACAACTCAAGCTTAGCATAGAGAGAATTTACCATATATTCTTAGGAGTCAAGTACGTTTTTCTTTACTTGATGCTAGATCCTAACACTGAATGTAGTCTGTGAGCCAAGAGAAGCTATAATCCATATTTACATTTTCTTTAAACAGCCATAACAATGTACCGCTAACTTTAGCCACAGTCAGCTAAACATCTACAGAAGAAATGGGGCAGATTGCAGTTCTTGTTATGTTTCATTGTATTCATATTTCTGCATGTTTACGTCAGTGTTATACAGAGTTTGTTTCTCAAACAAATCAACACTTACTGCTTAGATAAATGGCTTTAAACAATATTCTTATGTGCCCTAAGACTTTAGCATGGTACTGTATTAATGACCCGTGTATCATGAATCACCTACTGCCTTCCTGGCTAATCAGCATTGCTAGTTGATATCATTGTTGCGTGTTATCATTGTGACCACCTCAATTGTGTTCTGTAGAGTAATGCCCCACTTCTGTTGTTATACGGCCCTATATTGCTTTACTGTGTAATACCATCAACCATTCACTACTAATAACTAGGCTGTAGACTGGCAACCACTTTATTCATTGTTGTATTATTTCTGCTGTTTGTAGACAATTCCCATCTGCACTTATTCAATGTTTTTGACTGAAAATGCTGTGTCTCTCTAATAGGAGATATGGATCATTAGACAACAAGTTATGCTTCTTATGGACTGTTTCACCAACGCCCTGTTTGTAGGAGTGATGTATCTAATAAACAGGACAGTGAGTGAATAATGTAGTGTATTCATACACGTGTATTCGCATGTATTTATGTATGTATGAATAATGTATGTGTTATTATTTAGACTAACATATTGTCATTGATGACTATACACAATCAGGTTTGTGTAGCTGGATAATGTCCAGGGTTGTTTGTGGATTTAACAGCATTTTGTAATGGTTTTGTGGACAGGACACCATGCACCGGGCTATAAGACAATGATGGGTTTAATAACAAACATGGACAGGCAAAAAAAACCTGTCAGGAACAAGGCAGGCAGGTAGAAACACACACAACAGCAGGCAAGACACACAATGACTCGACGAGGGCTGAACAGAACTGGGCAGACTAAATTGGGAGTTAACGAGACGCAGGTGTAAACAATAACGACAGAAGTAAAAGCTACACTCAAGACCAAAGGCAAAAACAAAACAGAACCTCACACATTTCTAAATTTCACAACATTCACATTGGTTTATTTCTATATGCCATCACTTTAAGCCCTGTAATATCTGTGGAAAGTCCTTGTGCTTTGTGCTAGAGGTACAGGAATGTGTAAGTGATATCCCCACTGTGCAGATCACAATGAATTATTCACAATACCACCATTGTACTATGTCCTTACATTCTGTTTCATTGTTCTTCAAACATCTTTTTGATATACTGTATTTGAAATGTACTCTGCCCATAGTATAGCCACATGTACAAACACAGCACAACATACACACACATACACACACTGCCCAAGACATTCCAGCGTAATCAAAAGAGCCTGCTGTAACTCTTGTTTTTCTAGAGGACAGGCTTTCTTCCCTTTATCAGCTAGGGAACATAATAGCAATCTTGTCCTTGGCATCTGTCTGCCTGTCCAGTTTCTCAGCTGGCCTTGCAAACCCTGGAGAGGGAGCCTCTTTCCACTGGCTTTCAGTACAACTGACTACACTGTTAAAACAAGATGGAGGCCACCAGAATGTCCGTCCTCCTCTAGGTTATTCTTCTCTGAGATTGAAATCTCAGTTGAGAATGAACCTCAGGAGTACTGGCTGTTTATTTTAGAGAAGGATGACAAACAGTGTGCTTGTGTGCAAATGCATGTACGTATTTAAGAATCAACAGGACTAGATGTCTATGCCCTCTCACAATGAATCAGTTAACCTGGTTCAAATTACTGAATGAAAATTATTTAAGAATCAACAGGACTGGATGTCTATGCCCTCTCACGATGAATCAGTTAACCTGGTTCAAATCACTGAATGAAAATTATTTAAGAATCAACAGGACTGGATGTCTACACCCTCTCACAATGAATCAGTTAACCTGGTTTAAATCACCAAATGAAAATTATTTAGGAATCAACTGTACTTGGATGTCTACGCCCTCTCACGATGAATCAGTTCACCTGGTTTAAATCACTGAATGAAAACAGCTGGAACCACAGAAAGAAATCTGAACATTAATAACACCCTAAAATGTTTTAATAGATTAGAGAACACCCTGAGAGCGACAATACAGAACATTTCCAGATTATTGATAACCTTTATTTGCAGTTATATTGAGGCTATTTCAATTAAAACTGGTTCATAATGTGTTTTATCTCCTGAGACTGTGATGGCAATTCCAAAAATATTGATGTTATGGAACAATTACCATTTTGTTCTGGGTTTTGATATCTGCTGTTCAGTCCCTGAGCAAGACAGTTAACAGGAATTGCTTCCAGATCATTGTTGTGAATGAGAATATTTTCTCAGTCAACTGATCTAGTAAAAGTAGGGTTCAAAAAAAGAATAAGGTAGAGCCTTATATAGGCTAAACCCAGGCCAGCTGACAGTCTTGCCTGGGCCCGGGACGAGATAATCTTAGGTGGGCCCTTTAATGTCAACCCAATGTCAGTTCTGGCCCCCCCCCCTACCCTGGGCCCGGGACAACAGACCCGTTTGTCGCCCCCTATCGGCGGGCCTGGCTAAACCCATGGTCTAAAATGATTGCAGTAAAGGGCTCCCAAGAAAGTGCCATTTTATAACAAGGTGGACTACCCTGGCTATCCTTGATCCATGTTTCATCAAACTTATTTCATAGAGTTGGAGGCTCAACATGTCTTAACAATGGAGCCAGCTTCAGCAGCAGATTTAGGAGAATTTGCCAATAGCACTCCTTGACAGCCCAGCCTCTTTGCCTACATAAACAGAGCATCCGCACAGCAAATAGCTGATGTTTAGCTGGCTGGCGGTTGCCAGATGTTTTCATGCTTTATTGTGTCAAGTTTAAACAGGAGACTGATTCTCACACCTGGTTTTATCCAAGGCATTTGCCTGGAATGTTTCAGTGTCTCTTTCTTCCGGACCTCTCCTCCTCTGTCTTTTCTCTCCAACTTCTTATTTTCCTCCCAGAAGGGGGGGGGGGTTCCATATGGAAAGGGAATAGAGGAAATATTGGAGTCTACAGTCTTATCTACAGTTTGTGCGGAGGTGCAATGTTTCCTGTAGTCTGTCAACACTGTCAACAAACAGGATGCGTTGTGGTGATTGGCAGGGAGACACTAAAGCTTGGTTGCCGTATGTGTAATTTGGATATTCCTACAAACACATGTGCTTACACAAATGAACACACACACAAAAACACACATATACACACAGCTCAAGCAAATATACAAACACACATGCAATTACTTTTCCCATAACTCTGGACATTTGTTGAAGATTAGCCAACAAACAAAGCAGAGCAAAGGACTGCTATGTTAATGAACAGAGTAGCTAAATCTAAATGTGGATGAATGTCAACAAAGTGTTGTAGACGAAGGAAACTGGACAGGAGGAAGACCAGCCGTGGGCTATATCTACAGCTGATAGCGATAGATTCTACTCTTAGTACCAGCAGTTTGAAGAGTGGAGATAACATACCTACCATAGAAGCTGACACCATTCCCACTTCAACCACAGACAGATGCTATTGGTTATGTCTGTTATATCTCTGAATGGCGTGTGACTGATAAAGATAACATGGGACTTGTTCTTTTTTATTTGTTTGTCTGATTTGGAAAAATGAAGAAAACTGTATTAAAAAGACTAAAAACATGTTAGTCTACATACAACCTTGCAAATAAGCATCAAGGTTGTATGTTCTAAGTGGTACATGCCAGGGAGAGAGAAGACAACAATCGGAAACAAAACAGTAGATAAATCACTTGCAACTTTGATCACAAACTTTAATTGAATTTCAGTAGACATCAAAATTTAGCTAGACATCATGTCCTGTTACCTAATATTATATTTATTTAATTCTAATGAATATTATATAATTAATAGAATTATAATATGAATTAATAGTAGCTCACTTTTACTGTCTGTCTGTTAATGTATACTTCTGCCCCAATCAATGACCAAGTAGGATAGATGCTATTTGATTTGATAGATACAGTATTAATGGAGAAATGCTAACTGTGGATATCATTCATTAACTTAAGTAAATAGTAGCAAGCTAGCTCATAATAAGAGAAAATAAGTAGTCCATTCAAATGTCATCCTCCTTCTTGCTAACTCAGGCTCTTTTTAGCTGGCAAAATAAATAGTTGGCTAGCTCCAAGAATAGAACAGCTGTTCATTTTATTACTGATTATTACGATCATCAGTAAGTACCCTTGCTGTGTTTGTCAAAAATATTGAGTCATTTATAGTGTTGTTTACAGTTGTTAGGGAGACATGCATATCATGTGTTCCAATATATTATGTAAACCTGAGCTGATGGTTTTGTGTCAGATAGAAAAGAACATATAAAACCAAATTAATCACTGAACATTTCTTCATCTTCTCTGTTTGGAACACGTTAATCATGAAACAAAATACTTTTGGCTTAGCATGTCAAAGGGTGAAAATGGAATACAGTGCAACTGTTCTAGGTCGAAGGTAAACTAAAAAAGTGTTGTGAATTGATGTAATTCACAACAAAACTGAGTACTAGCTTAATTAATTACATGGATATGTGATAATGATATAACAAAATGTTGTGTAAATAGTAATTTTATTAGGGATATATTAAATACTTTTGCCCACACATTTGAAAAACCCTAATGTCATATAGTGGAACCAACATAAAAATGGAATAAAAATTGAATTTTCAACCACATTATTTTTCATCATTTTTCCCTGTGTCACAATATGACATCAGACCACATTCAAACCACAGTGTAGAGGGATTTGGACAACTGATCATAAATTTTTATAGCTGGGCTTATGAGCTATACAATTACACATTTCCCCAAAAACAGTGAAAAACGTATGAAATGGGCCTGTAAAGCCGCTGAAAGTTGGTTAACTATAACTAAACATTATAAGACAAAGATTGTCTATTAATGTAATCACCTGTACATTCTTTGAAGAACACGGGGCACTCCAACACCCACTCCACACAAACGGCCTCGCCTCCAGAGACTGGAGCCCCAGCAATACTGAAGAAACACTGACATATTAGCATTACCTTGTGCTAGGCTGAGAGAGCTATACGTGTTCACACATTATACTTAACTGTAAAATTAACCACTTATATTACATTACACAGTAAAAACCCTTTTACCTGAACTGTCACCAGCCAGAGGGATTTATTCTCCACTGAGTTTAGTCTGCTAGTGGCGAATAGTGAAGGAAGTTTCATTGCACTTTAGAAAGTACTGCATTTTCCTCACCATGTGACAGAGTCCCGGCTATGAGCAGAGTGGCCAGGATTAAGCAGCCATTTTGTTTTATGGATATGATTCATTCTAAGCAAGCTCTTTGGCAGACAGCCGGCCAAGTCAATTAGGAAATGAGTCCATGGGGCCCGTCCAAGTCTCCCACGCCCCTGTAGATGAATGACAAATCAAAGCTTTCCTCTTATACTAATTTGGTTCCCTGAAGTAATAAAACAAAGTATTATATACCACTCCCCAAAACTGATAATCAATAAATAACATGATGAAAATGATTTATTTTGAAGCTGCAGGGCCTGACATTGAAAATGATGAGTAATTACTTTTGGCTAGACGTGACGTCTTGGTCTGATCATTGATGCACCGTGGGTCCTCTCCACAACACTGTCTTACCTGGGAGTATTTAGATGTAAAGGAGCACTAGCATAAGTGGAGTTCTCATTTCCTCAAACACAAGACATCCTCTGGTTCTCTGCCCCCCCCCCCAAATCATGTATTAGCCTTTGATCCATGCATCTGACCACGGGAAGGAAGCAGAATAATCAATGGGAATCGGAGCTGTACTGAGGGTTGATGTACAGTGATGTTTGGGCCCTGGATATTTCCCCTCCTGAGACAGAACCTTGAATGATGGGCCAGAGGGATAAAGCAAGCACTGCGAAAAGAAACCAGGCGTTCCGATTTGTCAGATCCTCCTCTACCGCTGTTGGCCGCTTGCTCCACAATGGGCATCCAACTCCATTAGCTGATTACAAAGACCAGGTTATCACTGAGTCAGGGTGTTCTGCTGATTCATGTTATTGACTGCTGTGTTGACTAAGTCCTGCGCTGCTCTTTAATCGTGTTTGTATTTTCTTTCCTACCGACTGCCAGAATGTCTGTTGGGATGCGACATTAAAGAATGTTCAAATAAAAAATTGTCTATATTGATTTGTATATACACCGATCAGCCATAACATTATGACCACCTGCCTTATATTGTGTAGGTCCACTTTTGCCACCAAAACAGCCTTGACCCGTCGAAGCATGGAGTCCACTAGACCTCTGAAGGTGTGCTGTGGTACCTGGCACCAAGACATTAGCAGCAGATCCTTTAAGTCCTGTTAGTTGCGAGGTGGGGCCTCCATGAATCGGACCTGTTTGTCCAGCACATCCCACAAATGCTCGATTGGATTGAGAGCTGGGGAATTTGGAGGCTAAGTCAACACATTGAACTCATTGTTTTGTTCCTCAAACCATTCCTGAACCATTTTTGCTTTGTGGCAGGGTGCATTATCCTGCTGAAAGAGGCCTATGCCGTCAGGGAATACCGTTGCCATGAAAGGGCGCACATGGTCTGCAACAATGCTCAGGTAGGTGGTACGTGTCAAAGTAACATCCACATGAATGGCAGGACCCAAGGTTTCCCAGCAGAACATTGCCCAAAGCGTCACACTGCCTCCGCTGGCTTGCCTTCTTCCCATAATGCATCCTAGTGCCATGTGTTCTCCAGGTAAACGACGCACACGCACCCTGCCATCCACGTGATGTAAAAGGAAACATGATTCATCAGACCAGGCCACCATTCTCTCATTGCTCTGTGGGCCTATGCTGATGCTCACATGTCCATTGTAGGCGCTTTCGGCAGTGGACTGGGGTCAGCATGGGCATCCTGACTGGTCTGCGGCTACGCAGCCCCATACGCAACAAACTGCAATGCAGTGTGTGACACCTTTCTATCAGTACCAGCATTAACTTTATCAGCAATTTGAGCTACAGTAGCTTGTCTGTTGGATCGAACCACACGGGCCAGCCTTCGCTCCCCACGTGCATCAGTGAGCCTTGGCCGTCCATGACCTTGTCACGGGTTCACCACTTTTAAAGTCGCTACGATCCTTACACTTGCTTCTAACACATCAACTTTGAGAACAGAATGTTCACTTGCTGCCTAATATATCCCACCCACTGACAGGTACCATGATAACAAGATTATCAGTGTTATTCACTTCACCTGTCAGTGGTCATAATGTTATGGCTGATCGGTGTATGTAGAATTGGAATGATATATGCAATACAATTCTATATGCAATGTTTTGTAATATTGGGCCTTCCTGACTGTGACCCTGGGGTGAAATCCGTAGGTTTGCATTCAACTTGCGAAGAGGGGTGGGCAGTTTCAGGGGAGTTACGTTAGTTATTGTTGTTGGGATGTTGCCAGTTAAAGAATGAAAACCGCCTCCAACATCATGAACCAGATGTCTAACACATACTTTTACAGGAGCATATGACTCATATCATATCACTTGTTTTCCATTACAAATTCTATTCTTCCATGATCCATCCAAACCTGTAGAGGTATTGGATGCTCTCAGGGGGCTAGACCTTTTACTGGTCCCATTCTTCCCCCATATCTGGAAGGAATACCATGCTTGGTGTTTCGTTTTTTATTAAGACTAAGCAAACAACAGAGAGAGAGAGAGAGAGAGAGAGAGAGAGAAAGAAAGAAAGGAGAAACTAAAAGACAGGTTGGAATCAAGAATCAAAGCTTGTGATGAAAGTGTTCTCACAACGTCCTGTCCTCCATTTAAGAGAGGAGGCCGGCTGCCTGTTGGCACTTGTACCAGCACAATGTGTGTGTGTGTGTGTGTGTGTGTGTGTGTGTGTGTGTGTGTGTGTGTGTGTGTGTGCACTGTGAAAAAATATTCTGGGGTGAATTGAAACCAACATGTACTTACAGAAAATTCAGAATAAATCCAACTGAATAAAAAAAGTTGATGTAAATATTTTAATTAAGCATGTTGTTGTGCCATGAAGCATGATGAGAAGATATAAGACCACCCATTTCCACTATAACTCCTTGAATTGATGGAGGCAAGTGCAGCACGTTTTGGAGTTAGGTTATGCTTAGGGTTATGTTTTTGAAGTTATGATTAGATTTAAGGTTAGGGGTTAGAGTCAGGTTTAGGGTTACAGTTATGTTTTTTTGGATTATGGTAAGGTTTAAGTTTAGGAGTTGGAGTAAAGGTTTAGGGTTATGGTTATGTTTTGGACGTTATGGTTAGGTTTAAGGTTAGGAGTTAGATTTACGGTAGCTCATTTCAATGAAAGCACACCCATGAGTGGATGGTGAGTGGAGTGCAGAAGATTCCTGCAGGGGGTTGATGTCTCATCAGAAAAACATTTTTGGCTGGCCCAGCTCTAGGCTATACACTGACACGGATCTGCTCTTCCTTCCCCTTTTAAAATCATACGCATTTCTCTCTTTTTAAGAAATCCTCCCTTTTTTGCAAAAAGACACACCACACACTCACACACACACACACGCACACACACACACACACACACACACACACACACACACACACACACACACACTCAATACTTTTGAACATATCAAATGTACAATTTAAAAAGGATATATATTTAAATTTCTCGGAATGCTTGGACACCAATAGGACTACCTTCTCCATCTCCCCACCATAAGACAGCCCATGACCAATGACACGGAGAAGTATCTAACCTGCTTTATTTGCCCTTGACGTATGCAGACCTGCCATTTGAAGGCACTTTAACCAAGGCTAATCAGGTGTTACATGAGGGGCTGATGTCAACCAAGGCCTGCTTCATGTAGTGGTCAAATGAGCAGCCTACTAAAACACCCCAGAATTAGTACGTGCCTGTGGCCTACCCTAGCATAAGCAACATGCGGGAACACATATCATCATTAACAATGAACCACATGAATAACAGCAGAATGCTGGTGGATGTGCACTGCTGGTGAGACATCCTCTCCTCAAGGAGGAAACCTCCACTTCCATTTTAATTGTTAATTAAACCAAAACGGTTGCAGATAGTAGTAAACACAGTACATACAGTAACATATTCAAAAACAATACAGTTAATACAATACTACAGTCCACTATCAGTAGACTACAGTCCAAACTTTAGCCTATCGTAATTAATATAGTATTAACTAAGTTGTTAGTGAATCTGATGCTCCTACAGAGAGTCTAAAAATAGGGTAAGAAGCCAGACGATATCAAAGCATTCTGTTAATGATTGAACACTAGAACTGGCTAAACTGGCCACCACTTGACTCCATGGCCTAAGTCTCTGTCTTGCAGCACAACTGCACTACAGTGACCAGGGTTTGAATCTTTCGCGGCATTCCAGTGATGCCTGGGGGTCCAGAATAGGGCGCCGCAAATTGGCACAGCGCTGCTGGGGGTGGACGGGCGGATTGTCGGACAGGTGCGCCATGTCACGTCCCTGTCTACCGACTCCTTGTGTGGGTTGGTTGCCTGTGAACTCAGTTGTGCTTGTAAAGCTGAGGAATGCCGTAGCCTCATCCTTGTGCGTATCAGCAAAATGCTTCCGGGTTGAGCGAGCAGTGTGATAACAATTGGAGCAGCATGGCGAGATGTGCTTGGAAGAAGCATGTGCTGGTCTTTGACCACCCCGCACCTGTTCTGGAGTCACTGCAATGGGACAAGTCCATAATCTTGAATTGGGCGTCACAAAACTGGATGGGGATGTAAAACTAAATGATCTATACAACTGTAAGGTGGTATGACATTAGAAGACAGGCAAACCAGTACCAGTAACTCAGAAAAGGCCACACTCATTAAAATATTTTCTATGTGTTTTATGCTTTAGATCAGGGGTATTCAACTCTTACTCGTCCGGAGCCTGCTGGTTTTCTGTTCTACCTCATCCTTAAATGCACCCACTTGGTTTCCCAAGTCTAAATAAGTCCCTGATTACGGGATCGAAATGATGAAATACGCAGTGAAACTGGCTTCAGGTCCAAAATTGAGTTTCAGGGCTTTAGAGATTGAGACAGTGCGCCACATTGTAACCCAGACTGCAGCCGTGCACCGTAGAACTAGGTCTCTCTAGACCTATTCTGGGTTGGAGTTTATAGTTAAGTGTTATACAGTCTTAAGTTAGAAAGTGTTAGGTAGAACTATCCTCTGCTTTACAGGGAATGACAATCTGTGTACGTAATCTGTGACAATCTATTTACGGTGACAGTTGATATTTCAGAGATCACTAAGAGGAATATGTTCTGTACTGACTAAATACGTGAGCAATCACAAACAGTGTCACAGATATACTATCTTCCCAGCCCAGAATGCTGTCAAACTGACAGTGAAGTATGTTATGAACATATACAGAAACTCTAAGTAGGCTGTTTCAGGGTTTGCCAAGAATGGTGTGACAAACAAAAAACATCCCATCAGCACTCCCATGGGCAAAAACAACTTGTTGATAAGAGAAGTCAAAGGTGAATCCCACAACCTAACAGACAGGCCACACACAGGCAAATAACAATGCAGTACTACAGTGGCGTACAAAATGGATTCTAATCTAATCAGTTTAAAACAAGAAGCAGCTTTTGTGGGCACATGATCTCCACAACATTTCCTGGTCCGTAGAATACCAGGTTAGTTGAGTGGCCTACACAGTTCCACAGACATAAACCAAATGACCAACTTTGGGATGAGATGGAACGAGCTGCTCACAGCATTAATGTACCTTCATCTTCAAAACTGTATGATGTTATTGTGTCAGAATGGATGAAAATCCCTGTGAAATGTTTCCAACACCTTGCAGAATCCATGCCCTGAGGAATTCAGGCTTTTTTGTGGAGGTAAAGAGTCAGACTCATTACCAGATGGGTGTACTTAATAAACTGTCCAGTGAGTATTTACTAAATGGATATGTTTTTGTCATCTAGCATACGCTCTTATCCAGAGTGATATACAGGAGCGATTAGGGTTAACTGGCCTGCCTAAGGACAGAATAACAGATTTTTCACCTCAGTGATTGAATGTTGTGACCTTTCGGGTACTGGTGAGACACTTCAACATATAGACAACTTGTATGCTATAGTAAACTAAATACTACAGAATATTGCCATATCCTTAGTCCACAAATACCATAGTGAATGGTATAATATACTGAGGCAGGAAATCGGCACTGGCATTTCTAACACATCTGCCTATTTTCCATCCAACGCATGAATTCCTTGAGACCCCCAGTACTATTAGCCAGTAATGAAACTTTCAGTTAAAAAAAAAAACATGTTTGCCAGGCTGATGTCCTACATTATATGATAAGTATATCCATCTCCATGTGCTCCACCCATGCCCATTTTATAAACCAAAACAGGAAATTTCTTAAAGATTAACCATGAGAGGATATTTCTGTAATCTGGAGTTATGAAGTGTTACTCATGTGTGATTGTGCCATCTAAACTACATGCATTCTAACCTGCCATTTCCTAACAGCATGGGAAAAGATTTGCTCCATTTCATTTGGTGCTGATGGCACTACCAACTGCTGTGATATCGTATTCTACAACATCTTCAATGTTCTGCTTCAATTCGTCCTTGTGTTAAACGTTGTACCCCCCAAAAAGTACTTATAAAGTAAAGACTTCATTTCCACCATATTTTTTGTTACATACAATTTGTCACTGAGAGAAGTTCTATGATTTATTATAACTCTCATTCAATTTGCTTATAATGATAATCCATAATTGCATTTTATTGGACTTTGACATCTAACATAGATTCATCATGAAAATGAATTACATTATACGGTACATGTCTAGATGATTGACTCCCTCAATCAATCAAGGACCGCAACATATCTACTTTCATCAAGTGTATCGGTTACACATGATAAGATTGAGCATGTACTTGTTAGACAAAGAGGGTTTAAACCTGGGATGTCTATAACACAATATTGAGATTCTCAGCAGATAGTCAGACTCATCAAGCAAGGGTAGTTCTCTTTAGTATGCAGACCTAATTGATATTTTCTTCAAAATGTATCTTTCATGAGAATAACCAAAGATAAAAACTAGTGATTTAACTTATTGGAAGTTTGGTGTGATTCTTTGTGCACTTAAAGTCCTGCTATGTGGCAATTTTTTGTTCAATTTTGGCAAATTCAAAATCATTATTTTATCATTATTTCATACAGTGTTGTGTGCATGCGATCAATGATGTATACTCTACATTAGAATTAAGCAGCATGTGGAATAATGGATAATGGTAAATTATATCAAACCATCCGACCTTTTTTTCAGTTGTGAGACTACCCCTTCCTAAGAGTTGAAATGAAAGAGGTAAATGCAATATTCTGTAATTTTTACTGTAAGTCCTCTGGCTGTAGACCTCTGATGGTGAATTGACTACTGTGCTGGCAAAGGATCAGAAACAAATGCTAAAACTCCAGGAGAAATGATCTAATTTTGCACTAGACAGGACTTAAAATACCCTAATATGTGTTTAAGCTTTCACAAGAGAAAATTACACTAAAACATAGGATTTTTAATGCACTGAAGAGAACACGAAATACCAAAATAGTACTTTTTTGACTTTTTCCCATAGTGATCCTAGTCTTTGTTGTCGAACCAGACTTGAGTTTAACAACCCACCATGTAATGTCCCAGAACATTTCAGGACATGCCAAAATTGTAATTTATGAAATTAGCTTTATAGCGCATTATATATTGCTATACCTAAGTTCTTTATTTGGAGCATAAGAAAAAAATGCCTTTCTTTGTTTCTTGCAGAGTTTACTTGAATCTAGTTGCAATTTCTTAAAGAATAGAAAGGTTATGAAGTATAGTTTATAAGTTGTGAAATCTGTGACTTTAATCTATCAAAAGTATTTTCATTTCCATTTTTTTAAAACAAAATATTTTCAAGAATCCCTGAGTGATTCTAAAAGTAGCTCAGTCATTTACATATAGTATTCAAGTAACTTCACCAACACTAATATTGTAGTTAGATTGACAAAGATGTCTCAAATCTCATAAATTGAAGAGATGTTCCAACTTTTAAAGTACCCAAACACCAGAATATCGTACTAAGACTTCACCTATTGGAAAACATTTGTTTCTGTGGGGTATATAAAAGTATTGTCACTGCTAACTGTTATTTATTAATAAATTATAATGTATACAGTTTTTTTATGGTGTACCTAATATTATAATTATATATTATATATAAACATTTTTTGTGACACTACAGTGTTCTGTATTACAAGATTACGGTCTTTCTGAAGTTTTGTAGCCTTGTAGCCTTGCAGCTTTCGACCTCCATCTGTCTTCATTAATTACTTAAATAATTCCATTTATTTTCATTATCAAAAAACCTGTCATTACAACTGTTGAAAATAATCGTGATTCAAACAGCATCCAAGATAAACGGAAACTATCACTTCTGAAGTCATTACGAAAGAGACAGGTTTGGTGACCTCCCAGAGGAGGATTTCTACTGTTCTGTGTGTTGTGACATTTTCAGAGATTTGTGTTTCCTATTGTGTAGTCACAGCATCTGAGAAGCTATGTTGCCCACAGATGAAGCTGGATCAGAATAGGGAAATTAAGAATTCACTGATATCCTTAACCTTAAATTAAACTGACCTGCGATAAACAGAGCTCAACAGAGCTCATTAAATGCCAGGCAGAGCACATAGAGGCAATTTCAGAGAGAGTTAAAGATGCTTCACTAGCTCCTACAAGAGGAAAAGGAGGCCAGTATTATTGCTCTAAAATCGAATATAATCAGAAGAGTCAGATGATGCAGGGGACAATTGATCATAGAATGGAAATTTGCTTAATACAAGTATAGAATCTAAATACATAATATGTTGCATTCCTTATGTTATCATTGGGGATTTCCAGTGCCTCTATGTTGTACTGCAGTGTTCTGTAGATATTCCATTTCAGTGACCCCAATATTATTGATGCTGAAAATTATTGCATGTCGTTTAAACTTTTCAACAGCCTTTTTGCTTTTGTTTTGTTTTATTATTTTCCTTTTCTTTTGTTAGTTTCATCTTTGCTTTTTCAGGGACCCCCAAAAGCTCTCGGAAGCCCACCAGGAGGTCAGAAGAGGATGCATTCAAACCAATGACATTGTGACTGTGTGAGACTTTGGTGAAGCCTGCAATGTTTTCTTAGTAATGAACAGAATGTAGGATGATATTAATTCCAGTTTTCTTCTGTGAATAATTCTAAATAACTCTTAATTCTGTCCATAACTGGTTCTGTGAATTTTCGCTCACAATACAATTATTAGGTTTGCCTGAAATTTTAATGATGTCATGAACACACGGACAGGGAAGATGATCCAAGCGCAGAGCACTGTGTTCAATCACAATCCGAAAACAGGCAAAATAGGGCAGGCAAGGGTTGGTACACAGGTCAGCCAGAATCAGGCAGAGGCACAGAAGGACGAAAGCGAGAATCAAAGTCGAAATACAACGGGCTGGCAAATGTCTGGTACACAGAGAAACTATATTTGAATGGAATGCAAAACAGGCCCGGCTGCAGGATGCAATGACTGAGGGGGCATTTTTCATAAATGAGGGGGGCATATCTAATTCATAAACCATTTGCAGTGTTTATGGGGAAACAAAACTGAGGGGGGCACAGAATCTATCTGGAGGGGCAATGCCCCCTTTTGCCCCCTCGTGGCGCCAGGCTTGATGCAAACGAAGGGCTCAGTAGAGCGACGAAACAATACCTCACAAGGACGCTACAAACCGGACTGAACTAAACGGGAACAGAGAAGGGGTGGAAGAACAGAAACACAGGTGAAATTAATAGGGACATACAGATAATTAGGCTACATTCAAGACAGCACAGAAACAACGCAACAAAACAAACAAAACCACACAGGCGAACCCAGCCCTCACAGTACCCCCCCCTCCACGGGAGGCTCCCAACGACCAGGACAGACAGACAGGGCAGACAGACAGGCAGCCCGGCGAGCCGGCCGACCCCGGGGGGCGAGGAGCGGGATGGTCCGGGTGCTCCCGGTGAAATGCGCGGATCAATTCTGGGTTGAAAATGTCCCGAGCCGGTACCTAGGACCGTTCCATCGGCCCATAACCCTCCCAGTCGACGAGATACTGCAGGTCATCCAGCCGGCAGGTCATCCATCATCTAGAAGGCCCTGGATGGCATAGGCAGGCTCCCCGCCCACATCCAACGGAGGAGGCGGTGAGAGACGGGAGGATGCAATGGGCTGTAGTGTACAGGCTTAAGAAGGGAGACGTGGAAGGTGGAGTTGATCCGGTACTGTCGGGGGAGCTGGAGACAGTAAGTCACAGGATTAATTCTTCTGGTGATCTTGAATGGACCGACATAATCCGGGATTCAGCTTTTTGCAGCGAGAACGGAGCCGGGGGTCCCGGGTCGATAACCACACCCGTTGACCCGACTGAAACAGAGGGGTGGGACGACGGCGCAGATCAGCGAACTTCTTCTGGGTCCTGTAGGTCCGTTCAAGATGCCAGTGCGCTGTTTCCCAGACCCGTTCGCTGCGCCTAAACCACAGGTCGACCACGGGGACAGAAACGGATTCTGCCTCCTATGGAAAGAGGGGAGGTTGGTATCCTAAAACCCATTGGAATGGGGTTAGACGATGGGAGGAATGAATGAGGGAATTCTGCGCGTACTCAGCCCAGGGGAGGTAGCGGCTCCATTCTGTCGGTTGTCGTACGCATTGTTGCCGTATCTCCCCAGTTCCTGGTTCAGGCGTTCGGTTTGCCCGTTCGTCTGGGGGTGGTAGCCAGAAGACAAAATAAGGGTGATCCCCAGACGGTCACAGAAGGCCTTCCAGACATGTGAAATGAACTGAGGCCCTCTATCTGAAATGATGTCCTCCGGTATACCGTACAGGCAGAAAACCTGTTGAAAGAGGCATTCTGCCATATCCATGGTGTTAGGGAGCTGTGGTAACGGGATTAAACGGCACACTTTGGAGAACCTATCTATGGCAACTAGAATAGTCATGTAACCGGAGGAGAGAGGCAAATCGGTGAGGAAGTCCAGTGCGATGTGGGACCAGGGTCAGTGTGGAGTCAGCAGTGGCTGAAGCTTCCCGGCTGGTAGTTGTATGGGTTTTTGCCCTGTCCGCAGACAGGACAGGACAAGACATAATCTCGGCCGTCGTCAGTGAGGGAAGACCACCAGTACCTCCGTGACAGGAGTTCTTTGGTTTTGGTGATGCCCGGGTGTCCAGGGCTGAGCGACGTGTGACACCACTGAAGTAGTTGAGGTCGCACGGTAGCAGGGACGTAGGTTTTCCCAGTACGGGTTTTGGGTGGTGCTGGGTCTGTTTGGAGGGCATCCTTGATCACAGTCTGAATCTCCCAGCAGATGGGAGCGATGATACAAGAGGGAGAGAGGATGGGCTCTGGCTTGGTTGTGCTTGAGGTCAGGTCGAACTGTCTGGATAGGGAATCTGCTTTTATGTTCTTTTTTCCAGGTTGATACGTGACAAAGAAGTGGAATCGGTTGAAGAAAAGGGACCAATGTTCCTGACGGGGATTTAAGCGTTTAGCTTGTTTGAGGTATTCCAGGTTGCGTTGATCTGTGAGGACCAGGGGTGGGTAGTAACGTGTTACAAGTAACGCAAATTAGTAAAAGAGTACAGTTTCAGAGGAAGGAGTACTTTATCTAGTTACTTTCTGGGGTCTGTACTCTTTACTCTTACTCAAGTATTTAAAAAAAATAAATAAATCGTACTCTTTATTCCGTTACATTTCATCTACTCTTTCGTAACAATTTTGTCTTCAGTCGTTTGTCAAAAAATATTGAGTTTTTTCGTTTCGTGATTTGATTTGAGTTTGGGTGTTCCCTCCCGCTCCTTTAAATCTGCATCCGAGTGCGAGCACAGACGTAGCTAATTAAATGAAAGACACCGACACCGACATGGAAAGTTGTCAATTGGAAATTGGAGGACGTTGACGAGGGAAATTCCAATCCCTGGCCACAGTTGCACGACATGTTTCGATTTAAATTTAAAATAGGCAAACACACTCATCATGGAATGTTGTCTTTTTATTCCCAAAGACGCAACCATCTATTCTTTCAAAAACTCATCGTCATATCTCCGCAAGCACATAGAGGTAAGGTTAGCGAACCGGCTCGCGCTACTTAGCCAGCTAAATCCTATTATTATAGCTATCTTTTTTTTAGATTCAACTTTTTTGTCATTGAACAAGTACAAGTACAGTATAACGACATATAATATATCCTAATGATAATGTAATATTCTCGCTAACCTACAATATATAATAACACTACAACTTGTTAGTATATTTGTATTAGTGGTTCATTGGGCTTGACTTGAACTTTATTATTTAGTAATGCACTTTAGTTAGCAGCCAATCTAGCTAGCTAGATTTTAGTTGAAAGCAATTGCTGCTAACCAGGTGGCTTAGTTGCAATGCAGTCAGTAATTCCACCCAAGACCTGACTTACTAACAACAAATATTTGATT
>JACXGI010000220.1:90269-108652 GCA_016801175.1 Esox masquinongy | reverse complement strand
TTTTTTTTTTTTTTTTACCAGTAACATGTATGATGGCCTTAATTTACAAGAATCGTATTTGCAACACAGATTAATAATAGAAATACAGTATTATTTACTTTTGCAATTTATTTTGTTTTTATATTCTGCATTGCTATGGGCTCTGGAAAACAAATGCCTATTCAAACATTAAAATGCAGTTTGCGTTTGTACTTTCTTAAATCATTTTTCCTTGTTGTTACTATGGCGTTATAATGACTTGAACAAAATATGTAACTAATACTCAAGTACTTTTTTGACCAAGTACTCTTTTACTCTTACTTGAGTAGTTTTTTCAGGTAGTACTTCAACTTTTGCTTGAGTACATTTTAGGATGAGTAACAGTACTTTTACTTGAGTACAGATTTTCAGTACTGTACCCACCCCTGGTGAGGACCAAAAAAGGGTGTTGTGGCCCCTTTAACCAATGCCTCCATTTCTCCAAACCCAACTTTATGGCCAGTAACTCACGGTTTCCGACGTTGTAATTTCTTTCCGCAGGAGATAACATCTTGGAAAAGAGGGCACAAGGGTGGAGTTTAGTGGGCGTTCCGTGGCACTAGGACAGGACGGCACCAACCCCTACCTCGGAGGCGTCCACCTCAAGCACAAAAGGTAGGGATGGATCCGGTTGATGAAGGATGGGAGGAGTGGTGAAGACCTCCCTCAGGCGGTCAAAAGCAAAGCTAGCTGAGTGGTTCCATTGAAGGGCTCTTGTTTTTTGGCTGGTCATGGCGGTTAATGGAGCGGCTATCGCACTGAAATTCCGGATAAAACGGCGATAGTAATTGGCGAAGCCCAGAAAGCGCTGGAGCTCCTTCACTGTCTTAGGCTGGAGCCACTCCACGAATGGAAGTGACTTTGTTTTGGTCCATACTGACCCCACCAGGCGTCAGCACGAAGCCCAGGAAAGTGAGGTAGGGCAAGTGAAACTCTTCTCTGCCTTGACGTATAACTGATTTTCCCGGAAGCGTTGTAGTACTTGGCTGACGTGGCTGATGTGGTCGTGCAGGTTGTCTGAATAGATCAGGATGTCGTCAGTGTACGCTATTACGAAATGGTCTATCATGTCACGGAAGATGTCATTCATAAAGGCCTGGAATACAGCAGCAGCATTGGTGAGACCATACGGCATGACCAGGTATTCGTAGTGCCCTCTGTGCGTAATGAAGGCCGTTTTCCACTCATCTCCTTCCTGTATCCTGATTAGGTTGTAAGCAATACGCAGGTCGAGTTTGGTGTAAATCCGGGCTCGGTCTACCTGCTCCAAAGCAGCAGTGATTAGGGGGAGTGGAAAACAGTACTTGATAGTGATGTTATTTAAGGCGCGATAGTCTATGCAAGGACGCAGGCCCCCATCCTTCTTGCCAACGAAGAAGACACTTGAGGCAACAGGTGACGTAGATGGGTGGATAAAGCCCAGCTCCAGGGTTTCGACGATATAGTCGTTTATGGCCTTGGATTCAGGCAAAGACATAGAGTAGCTCCGTCCCTTGGGCGTAACCACCCCGCCCAGGAGGTCTATGGCACAATCCCACGAACAATGAGGTGGTAGTTGGGTGGCCTTTTTCTTGCTAAAGACGTATTTGAACTAAGCATATTCTGGGGGAATCAGAGCAGGTGTAGCCGTTGTCGATTCCCCCACAGATGTAGCACGACAAGGCAAGGCCATACACCTGACATGACACACGTTGTTCCATTGAATCAGTTCGTCTTTTTGCCAGGAGATGACGGGGTCGTGTAGACAGAGCCAAGGATGGCCTAGGATCAGAGGGTCTTTGGATGAGGGAAGAACCAGCAGAGGCGTTGCTAGGATCTCAATACATTCGGGGCTTAGCCCCCCCCCTCCCCCCTCCCGGGACAGAAAGTACAGGGTTTTGAATGTACATGAGGAACATTTCAATGTACACGCTAGCAGCCTACACGTCTACATTGTCATAATGCGCGATCGGATTTATAGGTGAATAGATCAGGGGCTATTTTTTTATTATTTCTATTTTTTGGTCAGTTTGAGATCCGGGGCTATTCATAAAAGATCCGGGGCTATAGCCCCGGACGCCCAGGCCTATCGACGCCACTGAGAACCAGTAACTGAATAGTCTCGGAGTGGAGGGCCCCTGTTTGGAGGGTGACAGCTGCCATTTGGGGGGTGACGTACCCGTTGCCCAGAGGTTGGCCGTCCAGCGTGTTATTCCTTAATGGCGGGGATAGAGCTGTTAGTTCCACTCCTAACTTGTCCGCCATAGTCACATCAATGAAATTCCCGCTGCCCCTGAATCCACAAGTGCCTCTACGGAGATCGTATTCTGTGTTTTCAGAAGTAGGGCTTGCACCTAGAATTGACGTTTCGTTACGTTCAACAATGCCGAGACTCCTACCTGAACCTGCGGGGTTGATGTGGGCTTGGAAGGCTGCCGCAGCCAAACTGGGCAGTGGCTGATGCTGTGGCGCTCACTGCCGCAGTAGAAGCAGAGCCGCTCCCGGTAGCGCCTGGTCCTCTCTGCGGGCGGTAGTGGAGATCGGTCGAGCTGCATGGGTTACTTCGCCTCAGGCGCGGCGGATGGAGGGTCAGATAGTGCGGCAGTTGCAAAGGGTTGTCGGCTGCGTGGCTGATTGGGATTCTTACGGTCGGAGAGGTGATGGTCGATGGAAACAGACATTCGGATGAATTGGTTGAGGTCTGTGACATCCCCTCGACAGGTTAGTTCGGATTGCAGCTCCCGGTTCAGACCCCTGCGGCAAACTGCGTCCACTGCCGGCAGCCAGGGTCCGGAATTCGAGGGCGTAATCTGCTGCAGAGCGACCCCCCTGTCGTATCTTGCAGAGTAGGTCTCCCACGCTGCGCCCTGATACAGGGTGGTCAAACACCTCCTTAAACAGAGCAAGGAACTGCTCCTCTGACTCAAGCTCAGGACTATCTGCAGCCCAGAGAGCAGTGGCCCAGTCAAGAGCTTTGCCGGTTAGCAGGGAAATGATAAAGTGTACCTTGTCTTTCGCGGTGGGAAAGGAATGAGCATGGTGAAGGAAGTAGATAGAACACTGCATCAAGAAGCCCTTGCAGTGCCCGGGTGCTCCATCGTATTTGGGGGGAACCACAACAGACGGGTGTCCCGAAGGTGGTGATGGTGTACCTGAGACAAGAGACGCAGAGGTTTGCTGGCGGAGGAGGTGGCACAACTCCTCGATGCGTTCCTCCTGCAGCGTAAGGCGATGGTGCAACTCTGCTGGATCCATAACGGGTGATGAGGTATTCTGTCATGAACACACGGACAGGGAAGAGGATCCAGAGCGCTGTGTTTAATCACAATCCGAAAACAGGCAAAACAGGGCAGGCAAGGGTCGGTACACAGGTCAGTCAGAATCAGGCAGAGGCACAGAAGGACGAGAGCGAAAATCAAAGTCGAAATACAACGGGCTGGCAAATGTCTGGTACACAGAGAAACTATACTTGAATGTAATGCAAACGTAGGGCTCAGTAGGGTGGCGAAACGCAATACCTCACAAAGACGCTACAAACAGGACTGAACTAAATAGGAACAGAGAGGGGGCGGAAGAACAGAAACACAGGTGAAACTAATAGGGACTAATACAGGTAATCAGGCTACGTTCAAGACAGCACAGAAACAACGCAACAAAACAAAACCAAAACCACACAGGCGAACCCAGCCCTCACAAATGACATTGAAATCATTCAAAGAATTTTACAAATATTTGTCTGATTTTGCATGTTCCGACAACATATTTTGTTATTACATAATAAAATACCTAAAAGGAACTTTAAATACGATTGCTATGTTGGCTGTTACAGATCGTTTGTGCCCAACATTTTAGTGAATGTTTGGAGAACATTCCAACTACATAATTTATTGTAGCAATATCTAGTCATATTAACAATTGATAAAAAAATATGATTTGACTGATTGTGTGATTTCCTGAGAATTGTCCTGGCTTGTTGGGAAAAGTCAGACTGTAATGTTGGATTATTATACTGAGCAATGTTGGCCCTTGGTGGTTGGAGTAGACTATTACAACTGAGACTGCCCCATAGAAAGCAGCTTCTCACTTTCAAACAACAATCATAAATGCATGATTTGAAAAATGTGTGATTTTGATTGATTCCCGTGAATGATTAATGAAGTAAAATATATTCCACATGTTGGAATAGTACATTATAGCTCATTATATGTGTTGTTTTTCTATAAGCCTTTTTGCTCATCTTTATCAGGGGTGCCAATCATTTTGGAGGTGACTGTATGGGATGTCAACCGAGGGGTATTTTATGGGCTAGTTGTCCACTCAAAAGCAGCTTTGAAACATAACAGATGCTTGAAATCTAGTTCAGTTTGTCAATCAACCTACCAGGGTGTTTATAAAGATTACAGGTACCAAATCATCCATGTGTATTAACCATATGTATACTGATAGAGAACAGATCTTTTTACTTAACCATTATCCACACCCACTGGATAAAAAGGGGTTGGACAAGATAACAGAGGTGCATCAGTCACAAAAACTGCAAATCATTCAATAGGTCAAGGAGAACAGTCTCAAAAATCATGACAGCATTTGCTGAACATGGACAAATTGTATGGGCAATGAACAACAGTGGTCTCAAGTTGAAGCTAACCGACACGGATAGACAGACACTGAACAGGATAACTGCTTATTCCCACAGCCTCAAAAATGACCACAGAATTGAATTAGCACTTATGTGACCCAGTCTCTGCAAAAACTGTGTGTTGTACTGTAAGCTTCACAAAACTGGAATTTATGGCAGGGCTGCCGTTTGGAAACCACTTGTATCCAAGGCCAATGCACACATATCTTGGTGGAAGGAGCACAAAACGAGGACCCCTTGGGCAATGGTATAAGGTAATATGGTCTGATGAGTCATCTTTCACCCGATTTCCTACATCCAGATGGGTTTACGATGCATTCAGCCCACAAGTCTGCTGACAACTGTTACACACGGTGGAGGAATTGTAATGGTAGGTGTAGCCATCTCATGGGAATCAATAGGTCCGATGAGAGCTCTGCATGGTCGTATAAGGAATATGAGACCATTTTACAGGACCAGGTGGACCCTATGGTGCAAACACTGTTAGCGCATGATGTTCCAATATTCCAGGAGGATAATGCCCCATACAGATTGCAAACAAAATTCTACAGTGGTTTTATGAACACCAGCATGACGTCAAACGCCTTCCATGGCATCCCCAGTTACCATATCTGAAAAATATTGAACGTTTATGGGACGTTCTGAAATGCAGAGGGCAAAGTAGATTTCCATTTCCATCATTGTTCAAAGAACTGGAGGTTTGTCTTCTTCAGGAATGATGCAAAATCCCACCACACACAGTTCAAGACGTATAGTATGACGGCACTCCAAGAAGGATTGGAGCTCTTCTGAAGCCAAAGGGTGGCCCTACTCCTTAGGTCCTTGATATTCATTTATTGTTATGTGTTTGTGTTATTTTGTCATATGTTCCATAGACTGCCACTAATATAAAGTAAGAGGGTTTGTAATGACACAAATATAACAGAGTATGTAAAAAATGTGCGTAAAGAGAAGCAACTTAACACCATTCTTAAATTAGTAGCAAATAAAATTCCTTCTAACAGTTGCTGATAAGCATGCATCCAGAAAAACTGTTAAAACTACCAAACCCTTTGTAGACAGATTAATAATTTAAAAACTATGTGGCTGAGGGATGTAAAAAATTTAACATAGTGAATAGCAAGGCTACCAACACAGATGTTCAGCGAACATGTCAGTTTAGAAATACTACTAAACCTAAACCTAAAAAGAAGAAACATACTGTATGAATCAAAAAGATAGGACATGAAGGCTGCATATAGCTCAGGAATACCATAAAAGAAAGAATGGGCAAAAACACCCAAATGCTAAGGTAAGAGCACTGTTGCTGGGTGCTTTTGATGTTGACATGGTTCTGAAGAGCACCCAGAGATGTATTGAGATTGACTATCATAGAATTTGAATTTCTAGAAGGGGCATGCATGGGCCCTAAGACCATGGCCAGGTAGGGGCTTGACACTGGGGTGTAGCTTTCTCAGGTGCAATTGAGATTTGTCTAGAAGTTGTAGAAATACAATAGGATAACAGGCATTGAGGACCATGGCTGCCTATCCCTGGTTTAGACAATTGCTGAAATACCACAGTATGTGTCAGTATGTGTGTGTGTTATTTCTGAAGTTGTACAGCTAAGCCAGAGTCTTCAGACCTACTGTACAGTAACTAAAATATAAAAAGCTCTCTTTGTTATTATGACATAATCCAATTTAAACATTGCAAGATGTCAAAACGTGTTAAAACATTGTCAAAACATTGCAAGGTGAGAAAACGAGAATGGATTCTGTACAAGTGACCACAATTACTGCAGAGTAGCTTTTTGCTCATTATTTGTAAAGGAGCAGTTGAAAGTGTCTGGGCATCATCATAAAAAATACAATTTGACTTATAAATGAGTCATGGCAGAAAGAATGGTTCATAATTATAATTACATACACTGGCATATAGTAGATTAAAGTGCAAACCCCATAACAGATTTAGCATTCATTTTAATTTAAATTATAAAGGTACAGTTTACTTTTTTCAATATATGTAGCAAAATAACTTCAAAATAACAAAACAAATTAGAAGGGCCTTGAGTTAAAATGGAATATTTTATATTTTTTTCCAGAACGCTCATTCACTCACTGCGTAGTAGAGACGTGGACTGCCACATTGTCGACTGGAGTTGGATCCTTGCCACGGACAAAATATATTAGACATTAGGATTTCTTCAGGAAAGACTACAACATGGAAAAACTTAAAATTTGATTGGTTCAAGAATATGACAAACACCAACTTCGTCCCCATTTGCTTCAACAGCAGAGGGGATTTGCTCGAAAGTCTGAAGGCCTCAGGGTACATTTTCACCCAGAGATAGCATAGTTGAAGACAACACCAGGGACAACAACATTCATCTCTTCTAATCGCGGGCCGACAGAACTAGGTTTGCCTTGTACCTTTTCTGGCTTTCTTAGCTGAACATCTGGACTATTTGATGTGATCTCTTATACATATTTGTTGCTGCCCCCCACATTTCATAAAGTGCTTCCCGGTTGAGAAAAAGGAACCTTCCAAATTTCTTCTGTCACTCTCTGCTCACTCAAGTAGCATCCAATGGAACCTAGCTTCTACTACAGAACTTACCCTCCTTAACTTCAGGAAATGCTCAAACCCTTAGATCCCTACCCGAGTATTCCTTCTGCCACTCTGTTCTTGCAACTCTATGGTTAAAATAGCATCCCCTTGACAGCAAATTCCCATCCCATTTTCAGAAACCCTCTGAAACCATAACTTTTGAAAGTCTCAAAACTTAGTATTGGTAGGGCTATTAGGAACTGTGGCCAAATACTGATCAACCAGGCATACTGACATTGTTAGTCATTCTTACTGATATCATATCAACATGGTATAAATCATTGCATATTTGGTTTGAATTGCAGAGTACTTTAAAACTGCAATATCCTACCATGTATAGACTTGTACACAAAATGTGTAGAATTGTAGGAATCTAAATTCTACAGACAATGGACCTCTCAACCAAGAACCTTTGTCAAAATAACTAAAGTTAAAAACAGGAAATTGTAATATTAAAATGAACAGTTACCTAAGAGAATGAGATCTATCCATTAAAAGTTGATGTCAATGTCTGTCCTCTTTTGAATTCCATGCTGTCAACTTCCCTTGTCCACTGAAACTTAACATTGTTGTCATCCATCGTCCACAGGTTACTCTGGAGACTTCCTCAATTAACTTGACACTTTGATGAGTTCATTTCCTGACCATTGTTCACCAATCATATTAGTAAGTCCCCTCCCACTCACAAGGCAGTCAATGCACTTGACTTCTTCTTTACTACATGTTGTCTGTTGACTAGTGTCACTGCATCCCCCCTCAGGTCACTTATCACAACTTTGCCTTTTTTTCGGTCTCCACCATCCGTACCTGCTCAACCAGAGGAAATCAAACCCAAAACACAGGCATTGCAAATGCTAGGCTGTACCAACAGAGCTAATGTACATGAGACGCTGACTCCTGATTCAGCCTCTTTAACACTACTTTCTTACCTCTCCTCATCCTATGACTCTCACTGTCGTCTTTCCCCCTGTCCTGCTAAGCTCCCCCAACATTTTTGTGACCCTGGACAAAACCCTTTTGTTCTGTGCAATCATCAGTGATGGCAAGTTTCTTCTGTAGCTTCATGCTCAACAAAATTTGTGGAGTACGGATGGGACCACTTCAACTCAGAATTTTATGTCTGGCTGGTGTTCAGCCTTCCAAAGTTCTCCCATTTCACCCCGCTTCTCCACATTATGCACTGGCTTCCAAGTGAAGCATGAATCCACTGCAAGACCATCCACTCTAACATCAGTTAATGCTCAAACCATACATCTCAAGCTCTATGTTCTGCCACTTCTGGTCTCTTGGCCATCTCACTCCTGCAGGAATGCAGCTCCTGCTCAGCCCACTGACTCTTTGTTACTGGGATGGGAGGCTGGCCAACAGCTCTCAAGATAAATTAAATTGTTAACTTTACCTAAGAGCGTTTGCTAAATTACTAAAATGTAAATTCCATGGCTTAGGTAATGACATGAATGAATAGGAATGAATAGGTTTAACCGCATCACCTAAAACCTGTCACAATCCATAGTTGGAACGTACCCAGAGAAATGTCTGCGCAAATGCTGCGCGAGTTGATGTTGGTAAAGAAGTTTGCACGACCTACACTAAATCCAAAACAGACCCTGTGTGTTGATGGGAAAGCTAGCCAGCAGTTAGCCAGCAAGCTAGCTAGGTAAGAAATAAGTTATGTTGCTCATGTGGTAACGTTAAGGCTACATAACATAACCAACACACTTAATTAATTGTGTAAGCAAGATATTATTTGTTATGTTTTCCTTTGCTCATCGACATAACATGTGCTCTAAGTCGTGCTTTCCATCCACTTCAGTCGGGCGTTACATTAGCTTTTGCTAACAGCTAGCTAGCTTGCTAGTTAACGTTCGTCCAGCTTGCACACCTATTCAATTTATTTTTATTTCAATAGCCTAACCAGTTAAGTATGTTGCCAATAGTTACAGTACATTTGTCTTTCTTGCGGTAACGTTACAGCCACACACGATAATTAATTGGCTATATAGCTACTACTAGCTAGTCAATAACCTCATATTAAAAGCTTGTAAACGGCACTGCATGTTTAACTAGCTAGATAGTTATCTCTTTTCTAGCCCAGAACTAGCTAGACAGTAAACTAACAACTGCATGCTGCATGGTGGAGTTACAGTAGGTAGCTAACTACGTTTGTGTAGCTAACTTGTTAACGTATTCTGCTGTCTAGTATAGGCCTGGCTCCCCAATGGTCATCATGTCTGGCACAGCCACTGTGCTGCAACAATTTGTTAGTGGATTGAAGAGTCGAAATGAAGACACAAGAGCAAAATCTGCTAAAGATCTCCAGCACTATGTGACAACAGAACTCAGAGAGGTACTACTGGCTACTTACTCTCCAATGTATTATAGCAGCAACACCTGCATAATAAAATTGTTCACAAACTCCTAAGCTAAAAAATGCTCCCTAAAACAATGGTTCTCAAACCTACAGTGGCTTAATGTATTTTAACGGTTCCATTATTGTCATATGTACAAATGTTATGTTACAGTCATGAGTTACACATACTCTCGGTTTCTCTTGTCTGGTTTTGCTTGATCGTGTGTGTGTGCGCCCTGTCCTAAGTTGAGTCAAGATGAAGCAACCACTTTCTACGATGAACTGAATCATCACATTTTTGAGCTGGTTTCCAGCTCTGATGTGAATGAGAAAAAAGGAGGGATTCTTGCTATAGGTAAGTCAGATAATTTGCCCCAACGTTGACAAAAACAAATCGCAAGACACTAGGAATGTATCAAAGTGATAAAAACAGCGTTGTTACATTTTTTGGGAGGCTACACATAAATGAAGCTGACAAAGGACTCTCATCTATTTCCTGCAGTGAGTCTGATCGGTGTAGAAGGAGGCAATGCAACCAGAATCAGCCGCTTTGCCAACTATCTCCGAAACCTGCTGCCCTCCAGTGACTCGGTTGTCATGGAGATGGCCTCAAAGGCCATGGGCCACCTGTCCATGGCGGGGGACACCTTCACAGCAGAATATGTGGAGTTTGAGGTGAAGAGGGCACTGGAGTGGCTGGGAGCAGACAGAAACGAGGGCAGGCGCCACGCTGCGGTGAGTGACTAAAGCCACCCACTGGTTGTTTTTTCTATTACTATTAATATGACTGCGGTTCCTTTCCCTGGCTGTGGATGTAAGTGCATTTCATATGTAAAACAGCACAAGATGAGTCTTTTAAATAGAAATGACCTTTATTCTTACATTACAGGTTCTTGTCCTAAGAGAATTGGCCGTCAGCGCACCAACATTTTTCTTTCAGCAAGTCCAGCCCTTTTTCGACAACATCTTTTATGCAGTGTGGGACCAGAAACAGGCAATCCGCGAAGGGGCCGTGGCCGCTCTCAGGGCCTGCCTCATTCTCACCACCCAACGGGAGACCAAGGAGATGCAGAAACCACAGTGGTATAAAGTAAGTCCCTCACAATCTGATTTGTTAACATTTTGTAAAACCACACACTGTCACTCACAATTAACTTTTCATTATTCATCATTGTTGTCACATCATTAGTCATTTAGTGGAAAGTCTTATCCAGTGCGAAGTACAGGAACATTTATGTGCCTTGCTCAAATGATTTTTCAACTTGTCAACTCAGGGGTTGGAACAAACAATGCTCCAACCGCTAAGTTGCCACCTTCAACATTGTCACATACTTCAGTGAAACCACTGGCTGTTTCCTACGTCTCTTTTACAACAGCAAACCTTTGAGGAGGCTGAGAAAGGCTTTGATGAGACCTTGTCCAAAGAGAAGGGTATGAACCGTGACGATAGGGTCCACGGCGCCCTCCTCATCCTCAACGAACTGGTCCGCATCAGCAGCATGGAGGGAGAGGTGAGCCACCTCAACGAACCACAGCGCACAAGTACTAGAGGTCAGAGTGCATCGTCGTTGTCCAGTGCCATCCATTCCCAGCAAAATGGGCATCTCATGCCCCTTTCCTTAGGCCTTAACCCTTTGGTCTAAGAAGTGCATGGGTGTCAACAATGTGGAGATGCCTTCACTCTATCAGGCTTGGGAGCTTCTGCCATGTTGCTCATACCTTTCCAATTAGTTCAGATCTGCAAACTCTGAACCGACACTGCCTAGGGGAAGCCCCGGACCTGTGTATTGCTTACAGGCTGTGTGTCGACGTCTTCTTCATGTCTTGTTCCCTGGCAGCGCATGCGGGAGGAGATGGAGGAGATCACCCAGCAACAGCTGGTCCATGACAAGTACTGCAAGGAGCTGATGGGCTTCGGCACCAAGCCGCGTCACATCACTCCCTTCACAAGCTTCCAGTCAGTGCAGCCGCAACAGTCCAATGCCCTGCTGGGCCTCCTGGGCTACAGCACGCCCCAGGGCTTCCTCAGCTTCGGGGCAACGCCAGTGCCCACCAAGAGCTCCCTAGTGGAGAGCCGCTACTGCCGGGAGCTCATGGAGGCCCGCTTTGACCAGGTGCCATTTTCTTTTTAACTTCTAAGCAGAGAATAACCTGAGGTCCGAATTCAAGGCTTTCTCAGTGTTCAGGCGGTGGAGAACCACATCTTTCCAGTTCTACAAGAAACATACACAGAATATACTTTGAGAAGCCTTCAGATTTTTTGTTGTATCAGATGTTTGCCTCTATGTGAATGTGTCCTGATCAGGTGTGTCGCTGGGTGCTGAAGTACAGGGCCAGTAAGAACCCTCTGATCCAGATGACCATTCTCAATCTGCTGCCACGCCTTGCCGCTTTCCAGCCCCAGACCTTCACAGGTCAGAAAGGATCTCCTCAAGCCATTTCTCTGCTACATTTATGGATCCCATCCTTTTTTTCACTGTAGCACTCCGTTACTGAAGTTGAATAAAATTAACGTTTCCAAAATTTGCCTGCTGGCAAAAACTGACACTTTTAGAGAAATAGTGATATAAAGGTAATCTATCCCTATAAAAAATAAAGTTACAGGACAAATAATGCACCTGTATGAATTTATTTTCTCCACTTAAAATGGACTAATGCAAAAGAAATGGAATGCAAACAGTTTAATGACAAACTTCCTCTTGTCATTACACTGTATTTAACTGGGTCAATAGAATGAGTTAATGTGGCCTCAGTGACTCATACTTGATCACCAGGACCAGGAACTATGACTACCACCAGGAACTTTGACTACCATCAGGACCCTGACTACCACCAGGACTCTGACTACCACCAGGACCCTGACTACCACCAGAACTCTGACTGTGGATATAGTGACTGTGACTCTGTGGACGTAGTGACTCTGACTGTGGACTCTGACACAATTTTTAGTGTCAAGTGCTATGTGCGAATGTGTGTGATTTCTCATCATTCTACCTTTTTTCTTCGACTTTGACCAGTTGAACTTTGCCCCTTCCCAGACCAGTACCTGGCCGACACCATGGGCTACCTGCTGGGCTGTCTGAAGAAGGAAAAGGAGCGAACAGCAGCCTTCCAGGCCTTGGGGCTGTTGGTGGTGGCGGTACGAACTGAGATCCAGCCCTACCTCACTAAGATCCTGGAGATCATCAAGGCTGCTCTGCCCCCAAAGGACTTTGCTCACAAGTAAACTCTAACGTCACTTCATCCATAGATGATCCATGTGACTTTTGTTAAGTGACGTTTATGAAATACTGCAGTGTCCCCTTGAGATTAGTTGTTCAGTTTAGTTTATTTATACACAGAATAGGGTCTGAAAGTGAATATTTTAATGTGCTGAGGGCTATTTCTTTTAATTGTGTGTGTGTGGGTGTGTGTGAAGGAGACAGAAGACGATGCAGGTGGACGCCACCGTGTTCACTTGTATCAGCATGTTGTCTAGAGCCATGGGCCCCAGCATCCAGCAGGACATCAAGGAGCTACTGGAGCCCATGCTGGCTGTGGGACTCAGGTTGGTGACACTTGAAACGCCCCCCACCTCTCCACTCTGAGAGGCTCAGCTGTCAGTTTGACTGAATCATTCAAATTCCTAATTACCATCATCTCCCACCATCTCAGATGGGAGGACAACATGGACGACCCTCTTTAATGTAAAGCAGGGTCTGAGACGGCCAAATGTTGATTAACCTCAAGGCCCCAGGACCAGTAGAGACAAATCAGCCATATAACATAAAACATCCAGCATATTTTTCACTAGGTGTGAGGTGCCTTTCTCTATTCACATCCTTTTGACACCTCTATATACCTATCCCATGAAACATAAAACTCAGCAACCATTGTACATACATATTATATTGTTTGTCAGCTTTATGTTTTCCGGTCCTGTATGTTGCCTGAAACTTGCAGCATCTTTACATCGAAAGGTAATTCTCAGTAACAACACACCATTTTTCCAATGATAGCCCGGCACTGACGGCAGTCCTTTACGACCTGAGTCGCCAGATCCCCCAGCTGAAGAAGGACATCCAGGACGGCCTGCTGAAGATGCTGTCCCTGGTGCTCATGCACAAGCCCCTGCGCCACCCGGGCATGCCCAAGGGCCTGGCATACCAGCTGGCATCGCCCAGCCTCACCAATATCCCTGAGGCCAGTGATGTGGGCAGCATAACACTGGCCCTCAGGACGCTGGGTAGTTTTGAGTTTGAAGGTGAGATGCTTCACAGACACTACTGAAAGGAATACATGCTCCATGCCAATGATTAGACCGAAGGTATTCTCCGTGCAATGATACAGGGATTTGGATAATGAAGGCCATCTAATTAAGAGTCAGATGTGCTTTTGGACACCATTTTTGTGGCTGCGTCCAGCATGAAGAACTCTAAAGGTGTTTTTTGAGTAAGTGACAACTAGCTTTAGCACAAAGACTAGAAGTCTTCAGGAACAGCCAGCATTAGCTGTTCCAAAACTCTTCAAGGTATTATGCTAACGCTAGCACAAATTGGGTCATGAACCTTCTCAATTAGACCCCGTCTTTCTCCTCTCTCCCCGGGCCACAGGCCACTCCCTGACCCAGTTTGTGCGACACTGTGCCGACCACTTCCTCAACAGCGAGCACAAGGAGATCCGCATGGAGGCGGCGCGCACCTGCTCCCGCCTGCTGACGCCGTCCATCCACCTGATCAGCGGCCACGGCCATGTGGTCAGCCAGACTGCCGTGCAGGTGGTGGCCGATGTCCTCAGCAAGCTGCTGGTGGTGGGCATCACAGACCCAGGTGGGAGTACAGTGCCTCACGTTATTATCCCCTTAAATCAACCCAGGTAGGAAGTGGGTGATGATAACTGATGAAGATAATGATGGGTATGATGACAGTTAGCTTCTGTTTTCAGAAGCAGTTTTCTGTAGTAGTGTGTTACAGAAGCAAACAGCCGTCATAATCACATTGATTTGCACGGTAGACATATTACTGATATCCACCATAGACCAGATCTCCGTCTCTACCCCCTCTAGACCCTGACATCCGCTACTGCGTGCTGGCCTCTCTGGACGAGCGCTTCGACGGCCACCTGGCCCAGGCGGAGAACCTGCAGGCGCTGTTTGTGGCCCTGAACGATGAGGTGTTTGAGATCCGGGAGCTGGCCATCTGCAGCATCGGACGCCTCAGCAGCATGAACCCTGCCTTTGTCATGCCTTTCCTCCGCAAGATGCTCATCCAGGTGAACAACAAGGGCACTTGAGTTTTTTACTTAATACTTACAAGATTTTTGGGACTGGTCAAATATTGGAACACTATATATTAAACGAGAAAATGTAATTTACGTAAAATGAATGTGCTACGAAAAGACTGTTTCATGCTGTCAGTGGTGGACCTGCCATTTCAATAAGACACCAGCAGATGGTAGCCAAGTTCAGTCTATGTTTGGTGGAGCTTGACTGACATAAGGCTGGTTTAGGGGACACAAATCAAATTTATTCCAGAACCACAAAGCTCTTCTAATGGGTTCTTCACTGAGCATGCCTTTAAATTCAGGACTAGTCTTATCCTGTGTCCGGCCCATATTGTCTGACTGACTGCAGTGTGTTTCTGCCTGTTCCAGATCCTGACTGAGCTGGAGCACAGTGGCGTGGGCAGGAACAAGGAGCAGAGCGCCCGCATGCTGGGTCACCTGGTGTCCAACGCCCCGCGCCTCATACGGCCCTACATGGAGCCCATCCTGAAGGTACTGTCATCAGCACTGAGCCCTTTTATCTACCAGTAAAACGTTATTTGGAACATTTATTATTATTTCTTAGAAAAGGTACCAGCTATCAGAGTGATTTCTGTGTCTTAGTGGTTAAGTAATCACAGACATTTTCCCCATTTAAAGTGACATTCTGTTACTTTTAAATGAACCATTTGTTTTTATGAGAAATGTTGAAATAATTTGAATTATTTAGGCATTGCTTTGCTCCAATATCTCCATCCTTTTCAGGCCCTAATTCTAAAGCTGAAAGACCCGGACCCCAACCCCGGGGTCGTCATCAGTGTCCTGGCCACCATTGGAGAGCTAGCTCAGGTAAGGAGTCCTTTTACACCCTTTGACCTCCCAGCAAAGGTGTCATTCAGTTGAGTGATTTTCAGCATGTGCCTATGTGTTCCGTACGGCTTTGCGTCTGTACTATTCACCTGTGTCTGCCAACAGCGGCCAATCGTACATTTCTCTGTGGAAATCATTGCTCACTCTTCCTGCTCAGGTGAACTACTGGACTCCCCAGTATGTTGAGGAAGTTGTTAGGTGCAGGCTGGCCCTTCAGCGCAGAGGGAGTGCAGGAGATGCCAGAGTAGGGATGATGACAGATTGTGCTGAGGCAGTGCCAGGACAGGTAGAGACCACCAGGTTCCTCCAAAGGACCCAGAGTCTGAGGGAGACAGGACAGGACTATGTGAATTATCATAGGGTCCTGTTTAGTATCTGCTTAGACCTCTTTAAATCAAAGCAATCTTTGTGTCCTTGAAGACGGTCTTTGCCAAGGATGAAGCTAGACTGAGAAGATAGAAATATGTTCCATTTCTAAAATGGTGCCATCTTTACTGACCAATCACAGTAGAAAATGAAGCTGGCGTTGTGATACGTCATCATGTCGTGCTCAACAGCCGGACCACCTATAAAATGGGTTGTTTTCTGCAAATTCAACGATTCTCCGCTGTCTAAAAAGGTCTTAAATAAGCGAGATAGCTGGCAGATATAACAGCAGGCGTCGCTGAATTGAAGAGGCAAGTACTGATTGGTTGTTTTCAACGACACTAGGTGAGCGGGCTGGAGATGAGGAAATGGATGGACGAACTCTTCCCAATCATCATGGACATGCTCCAGGACTCGTCCTCCCTGGCTAAGCGACAGGTACATTCTCAAAGGGCTAATTCGGTTGCATATTTGCAAAAAATATTTTGCTATGTGGCCCTGAGTTTTCGTTTCGGTGCACGTTTATGCATTTCAGTATTTTGCTGCCACTCTTCTCTACACGGCTCAAACAGGCAGCAGGTCTCAGTCCTTAACTCTCAACCAGTTTGCACAGAACTGTTTGTTCCACGTCGGCAATTCACGCTCCACTTGAATTGTTTCAAAACGTGAATGAGGCTACGCTGCTTTCCATATTGTTTCTAAATATGAGACCATATGCTTTCTCTGTTATGCTGTTAATCGTTTGTGTATCTTGATCTCTGCGAATTCAAGTTAGTGTAATAGCTGGAATGTGCTGAAAGGCTATCTCCCAAAATGCAAAGTAAAGCAAATGTTTCCTCTTAAGACACGTTCCTCCTTGCTACCAGTGGAGGTGTGCCATTAATCCAACAGCCTTTTCAGCTGTGATTATGGTGTCTTGGGATACTCTGACCAGAGTATTTGATAGTGTAGATTTTTTACACTATCAAATCCTTCATGTCTTTGTCATTGTTTAGCCTAAGCTAAACCAACTATAGAATAAGAATGATCAAATTTCTATTAGAAATAGATTGTTCGCTGAATGAAGATTGATCTATGTCTATTAGAATGTTTTGCGCATATTGTACTTGCATTGTGCCACATCCTTAGTGGCACAGAACAAAAACTGATATTTGCTTTAATAGTAAGTTGAATTCATACAGCTCTGGAAAAAATTAAGAGACCACTGGACCTTTTTCTTTCCTTTCCAAAAAAGTCAAAAAGGAAGATTTTGAGTGAGGAACAGAAGGGTTAAAATGAAGAGACCACTGCAACAAGTTGCAGCGGTCTCTTATTTTTTTCCGGAGCTGTATATGCCCCAATTTAGGCTAAATTCCACTGGAGTCTAAATTGGTATGGGTCTCCTAACTTATATTATGAGCACCAGTGCTACCAAGGAAATGCTTTAATTCAGAGCCCAGGGCACAATTTCAATCATTTAAATTTGGGAGCTGACATGCTTGTTCAGCAATAGGCACCTTTTTTATTCCTCAATTCCTAGCTTTTCCCAACCTTATGGAGTAATATAGTGCTATTAAATGTTCAATATTTCATAGAACACTAGTGTATTTACCATATTCAGCATAATACTTTTATCAAGAAGTGTGCGGTATTATTTGGGATCCTGTGTATTCTATGACTCATCAAAATCAAATTAATGATTTTATTCATATTTTAAAAGTTCATGACATTGTTATTGTGTTAACACTCTCCTTTCCACCAGGTGGCGCTGTGGACTTTAGGTCAGCAGGTTGCCAGCACAGGATATGTGGTGGAGCCCTACCGCAAGTACCCCTCTCTTCTGGAGGTGCTGCTGAACTTTCTCAAGACGGAGCAAAACCAGGGGATCCGGAGAGAGGTGCTATTCATTATTCCATTCTGGCATTTCCGACCAACATTTCTCAGTTGCAATATTTAACTCAACAAAAGGACAGTGACCACTTGGTCCAAGTATTCCTTTGAGATGCCAGAGGCAGTCAACATTTACAACATTAACATCCAATCATTGTGGTGTTTAAGTACAGCTTCCTGTATCACCAAAATGTATGGGTCCCGCAGTCAGTGAGTCATGTGACCGTGGCTTACCATATTAACCAGATAGACAGGCATCGAGGCAGTCAGTTGCTGTTTGATTGAACATTGCGATGGGCTTAACGAATCATCAAAGCATCTTTGAGCTCAGAGACTGTAGGTAACGCAGGTTACAGTATGTCAGAAATATCCCTCCACCTGGACTCCGCCTGACCTGGGTTTTGAGTAGTAGCAAGACAAGAGGTAGTGCCTGTAGTCACCCCACCTGGATCCTGCCATACG
>JACXGI010000220.1:37083-90169 GCA_016801175.1 Esox masquinongy | reverse complement strand
GTCACGTCTGTAAAACATCTTTCTTTAACCTGATCTCTCATCTTTCACCACTTGTGGAAGAGAGAGGGACATATGAAAAAAATCATATCTGAGCGTTTCCCTCTAGTATTATGGAAGTGCCGTAATTGGTCCTCCCTGCAAACTCAGTTAAAAAATGACAGCTCATTCAAACATGGGAATCCTTGCCCCAATTAATTAATTAGGGTGTTCAAGAGGCAAAAGGGGACTGCTAACTGTTAATGCTAGGAAAAACACCTCTGAATGACCTTCCTTGTGAACAGTGATGTACAGCTGCTTTTGTTGTGGTTGGCTTTTCCAAACCTCGCCCCTGTCAACATTTCTTCTGCACCTTACATCTCGTTGTTCTGTCACATGTTATTTTGGTCGAGGTCAGTATTGTGTCCTAATCATGCTAATTCTGGTGCTCGTTAGGCTATCCGCGTGCTGGGGTTGCTTGGAGCCCTGGACCCCTACAAGCACAAGGTGAACATTGGTATGATTGATCAGTCTCGAGACGCATCTGCCGTCAGCCTCTCCGAGTCAAAGTCCAGCCAGGACTCTGGTGAGTGCCTGCCGCTTAAGACCTCTCATTGACAGCAACACACACACACGAACACACACATACACACACACACACACACAGAGACACCATGTGGTTGACTCTACACAGAGTGTATTAGCAGTGGAAAAATGTTGGATGTATTAATATACTGTACACATACACAAAGTGGCTTTTGTGTTTGTGGCTACAGTGAAGTTTTTCCTCTCAGAATAACCATTACGTGATTTATTGATTTTATTGGTTCAGTTGGTACCTAGTCTGCATGGGCTTATAAGACATAATATTCACCAAACACTAAACAGGCATTTTACAAAATTGTACAATTAGTTATTCACAACATAATACCATTTACACTTTGCTACACAAGAAGTACTATGCTCCTTGTCCTCTGGCTTGGAAAGTAAATTGTACAATGTTTAAAACTCCTTTTCTGAAGAAAATACTAAACTAGAGAGAAGCTATTTGCTATTTTAGTTATCAACTGAGCTAGTTCTAGTTGCCAAAATGTCCCTGCATATGTCCACTAATTGACTTCATCATCACTGGAAGCTGCATATATGGCACTATGTTTTGCCTATATTCATTTATATAGAACCTTTTAATGTTTAACATGGTACCTCAATCAATTTACTGGAAAAACTGCAAAGAAAGAAAGTGTATTAGGAGCTATGTGTAACACCTATTTTATATGGCATTGTGTAGAATCCTGTCTCTAATTGGTAACACGACTCATCTTACCTTACCAGACAAGTCCAGAATAATATTTAACTAGTCCAGGGTGGTTTAGGGTGGGAAGGATAGTACTGCGAATGTGAGTATAAGGAGATTATAAGTCAGTGCAAATTGATAGACGGACTGGCAAGAAAGTTTAAATGGGATTATCTCAGGCACTCAGATCAATTTTGAAGAAAAAGATAATTTGAAACATCAACTTAAAACAACTACAGATGTCTACTGGTCATTTTTGCTTATATTTGTGCTAGTAGTACAGTACAAATCTTACATAAGGCCTCTTTAGGTGCTCAAAAGAAGGAAACATTTTGGTATTGATGAGATCTGGTGAGTGTGGAGGAGACATTAATATGTACACTGCTCAGAAAATTAAGGGAACACGTAATCATCACAGTATAACACCAAGTCAATTAAACTTCAGGGATATCAATCTGTCCAGTTAGGAAGATTGATATCCCAATGGTCCGCCATTGGCACCCCGTTCTTTTCACAGATGAGAGCAGGTTGAGCGCATGTGACAGACGTGAATGAGTCTGGAGATGTCATGGTGAACGTTATACTGCCTGCAACATCATCCAGCATGACCCGTTTGGCGGTGGGTCAGTGATGGTCTGGGGAGGAATATCTTTGGAGGGTCGCACAGACCTCCACGTGCTAGCCAACGGTACCCTGACTGCTGTTAGGTACCAGGATGAAATCCTCAGACCCATTGTCAGACCTTATGCTGGTGCAGTGGGCCCTGGGTTCCTCCTGGTGCAGGACAATGCCCAGCCTGATGTGACCAGAGTGCGTAGACAGTTCCTGGATGACGAAGGCATTGATGCCATTGACTGGCCCTCACGTTTCCCAGACCTGAATCCAATTGAGAACCTCTGGGACGTTATGCATTGTTGCATCCGACGCTGCCAAGTAGCGCCACAGACTGTCCTGGAACCCACTGATGCCCTGATCCAGGTCCAGGAGGAGATCTCCCAGGACACCATCCGACATCTCATCAGGAGTATGGCCAGACATTGTCGGGAGTGCATAGAGGCACGTGGGGGACATACACACTACTGAGTCACATTATGAGTTGCCGTGATGAAATTCCCGCAAGTTGGAACACCCTGTGATATCAGTTGTTTACTTTGATATCCGTTGTGAGTTTGAATCCAGCCCTCAAAATCGGTTGTTGATTTTGGTTTCCATTGACCGTTGTTACGTCATTTTGTTCTCAACTAATTACACAATGTACACTAAAGATTTTGATCTTTAATATATTTTGTTCATCGAGACCCGATGTGTGATTTTAGTGTTCCCTTAATTTTTCTGAGCAGTGCAGTTTTGTCTTGTTAAAGTCCAAAAGCAGATGTTTTGTCACAGGCTCTCTGTCAGAAATGCTGCCTAGGTTGCTGCCACACAGATGCGCTGTAACTTTAGGCTTTGTGATTAGTAATAGCTTTAGCAGTTTAGCCGTTAGAGGATATGGTTACAGCCAGGGTCACTGTCTGGAGCAGCTACAGTTTATGGAAGCTGGCTGCTGCTTTGAACTCGGGGTCTTGCATGTACTGCTTCAGCACTGGGAGGTAATGGCGTGTCAGGGGTCTATAACTTGTCTATAACCTGGCTCCAGTAATAGCAGGTTATTGCCTATATGCTACAGACCTCTCTGGAACAAATTCATGACCATCTTAATTAATCCTCTTAATTTTGGATGCTCAGTCCTGATAACAATTCTGTGTTCGTTGCAACATTTATACAATTCCAGGGTATTCCAGGAATCCTGGTAGGTGGATGCCTGTTTTCCTGCCTATTCAAACTCTCAACTGGAATATGTGGGGGTAATGGGACATTTCTGAAATTCTGCGACCATATTGACAACTTGATTAAATATTAAGCCTATTTGGACGTTGAACTGATCTTTGCACTGTTAGTCATAGTTGACCGAATATTCTAGAGGACTATAAATAAGCATTAACAAGGGTTGGCAAGCAAATTTCTTTTGACACAGACGCTGAACTGGCAGTTGACTGACAACTCAGCACAAAAGACATGAAATATTGTGTTCTCCTTATGATGCATCTAATGATGGTGCAACTTCCGCAGTTTCTCTACTCATTAAAGGAAAACGGGGATAGTGCTGTTGTCACAAACCGTTTAGAAAGGCTAAGAAACAGGGCCAGTTACACTGCCAGAAGCTGTAAGGAAATAAGGGACCAATTCGAACAACATGAAGATGGAATATACTACCTGTCCACAGCCAGTGGGACTGTCTACCAGATCTTCTGTGACATGACCACTGCTGGTGGCGGCTGGACACTTGTAGCCAGCGTGCATGAGAACAACATGTACGGGAAATGCACAGCGGGTGATCGTTGGTCCAGCCAGCAAGGCAGCAACCCCAACGGCCAGACGGAGATGGAAACTGGGCCAACAGGGCCACTTTTGGTAGAGCAGAGGGCGCCACATCAGACGACTACAAGAATCCTGGGTATTATGACATTGTAGCAGAAGACATGTCGGTGTGGCATGTCCCCAACAACTCCCCTATGGATCACTGGAACATAGCTGCCATCCTCCGCTACCACACTGAGAGACGCTTCCTCACCGTTTATGGAGGAAATCTGTATCAGTTCTTTAAAGTCTACCCAGTGAGAAATAATGTCGGGATATGTGGCAACACTGGACAAGCATGTCAAACCAACATTGGGCACTCACTGTGACACTGAACATTACTGCATTGGTGGTAGTGGACACTTCCCTGAGCAGGCCCCTCGTCAGTGTGGTGACTTCCCGGGATTTGACTGGAGTGGCTGTGGGTCCAATGTAGACTGGAGTGCATCAAAAGAGATTACTGAAGCAGCTGTATTACTCTTCTACCGTTAATAGTATTCCTATTGATTATCAGTGAATTATATTACTGGAAAACTCCTAACGTTAGATAAAGCTAATAACAGAACTATGTTTTACGTTTGTTCAATCTATAAGATCACTGTTGTAAAATTGACACTTTTTATAAAAATAGAGGTATTGTGAATGTGAGTGATGATTGAAGACTACTCTCAAGGACATTGATAGCAGTTGTTATTTTTATGTTGTATTTGTCACATGCTTAATTTAATTAGCAATGTATATTATTCATTATTCTCAATGTGGAAGCTAGGTGAATAGCAGTAGCAGCAGTTTGCATTAAAATCAACCCTCACAAATGCATTGAGGTGAAGTTTTTTTTTTATAATGGACATTCAGTTGAATTTTAGAAATTAAGAAATTACCAAGGGATTTTGCTTGCACCAGTCTTTTCTAATCGGTGTGCTTGAGGAGGAGATGGTTCTGTCAAGGTTTCTGTTGTCCAATAGAACTGCTGCATTTTAGGAATGTACTTCTGTATGCGGCAAAATAATTTCTCTGTGAATAAATCCTGTGAAACACAGGATTCCAATCCACTGTTGCTGCAAATACGTTATTCCTGATATTACTGTACAATGCAAAAATTCTCCATATTACTAATATTATTAATAACAAATGTTGACTTACACTGAATTGCTTTCTTACAGGTCCTTTTCCAAAATAATTCCTATTTATGTGTATGGAATGAAATAATAAGAAATATATAATATCAATAACATGGCTATCTACATAAAATTCTACGGAATGTTTTTACAAACATTTGCCAATTTATTTTAAAATTAAAAGTCAGAATATCTTATGTACATAAGAATTCAGGCACTTTAGTCAATACTTTGTAGAAGCTCTTTTGGCAGTGATTACAGCTTAGTCTTCTTGAGTATGCATCTACCAGATTTGCACATGGGGTTTGGTCAGTTTCTAACATTCTTCCTTGCACATCCTCTCAGTGAACTTCAGTCTTCAGGTCTCCCCACAGATATTTAATGAGGTTCAAGTCCGGGCTTTGACTGGGCCACACAAGGACATGCTCAGACTTGTCCCAAAGCCACTCCAAAATGTTCTTGGCTGTGTGCTTCAGGTCATTGTTGTATAGATTCAAAGATGAATCTATGCTGCCTTCGTGTTTTTTGGCAAACTCCAAACCTCATGTTATATACATTTTACTCAGGAGTGGCGTCCATTTAGCCACTTCACCATAAAGGCCTGATTGATGGAGTGCTATAGTGATGGTTGTCCTTCTGGCATGTTCTTCTATCTCAGCCGAGAAACTTTGAAGCTCTATTAAAGTAGCCATTGGTTTCTTGGTAACCTCTTTGACCAAGGCCCTTCTTGCTTGGTTACTTTGTTTAGCCAGACGACCAGCACTAGGAAGAGTCTTGGTGGTTCCAAACGTCTTCACTGTACTCCTGGGAACTTTACATACTTTAGCAATTTTTTCAAATCTTCCCCAGATCTGTCTTGACACACATCAGAGATCTATAGAGAGTTCCTTAAACTTAATGGGTTTACTTTTGCTCTGACATGCACTTTAAAGTGTGGGACCTTCTAGACCTTATAGACAGATGTGTGCCTTCTGTAAATCATGTCCGATCAATTCAATTTGCCACAGTTAGACTCCAATCAAGTTCTAGAACTAAGGCTGATCAAAGGACACAGGATACATCTGAGCTTAGTTTGGAGTGTCATGGCAAAAGCTCTGAATGTATATCAGATATTTCATGTCCAGTAAATTTGCTTTGTCATTATGGGGTATCGCATGTAGATTCATGACAAGTTAATTAAATTAAGTGTGTGTGCGTGTGTGCATGCGTGGCGTCAGTATATGCGTTGTGATGGGATAAATGGTACCCGTCACTAAAAATGAAGCACGACAGTTGAAATCATGAGACCAGAGGAATAAATGAGTTTTTCCAATATGTGTTTTAGGGGGAGTATTTTTTTCCCACCTGTCTTAAGAACGTATTTAATGCAAACACGAAACAAACCCATCGGTTGAAAGCACTGGCATCAAACAACAGGCGTTACTAGGCTGTACCGTCCTGTGTTTAACTTTAGGAAGAGAGACTTGAGAAGTAATAGTTGCATTAACATCTGGGTTGTGCATCGTGAGTGCTGTCCCTGTAGCTACTCCAAAGAGGCAGAGTTCGTAGCCAGAGGTTGCTTAGTGAAAACCAGGTGAATCGAATTATCTCCACCTTATTCACCCCCCAGCTGGCTTCCTCCTGGGTCTTCACAGCCCCAGGATGCCTTTCCCTCAAATGTTATGTATGAACGTGTGTGTGAGTACAGTTTAGTGTGTGTGCACGTTGTCAATACAGAATGGATAGGGTGAAGGGAGATGTTTTATTATTGTTGCCATTGATAATCTTTCATTTGACAGACTTCTTTAGCAGTCTTATAGCCTGGAGGCTGCCTTCTACTGTAAGCATTAGGGTCATGCTGATTAGGCTTCTGAAAACATTACTGTGCCAGGGTTTTTCCTGGCTGAAAATTACTCAAAGGTGGTACCCCAACCCCTGCTACCCCGCGCTCTACCGGACGCCCTTCTGTGATATACTTTATATAATATCTGGCTACTTGGAAATGAACTATTATACTGTTAAACCTGCCCTGTTGTCCATGTCCACTTGAGCAGCTAATGCACACTACAATGTCCTCCCTAATACAATAGCAACCAAAAAAACAAGCAATAAATCTAATCTTTACATATTAACATGTTACATATTTGATCTTTTTTTTTTTTTTTTTTTACATATGTAGGATTTTACCATGATGTGTTTTTTTTGTTCTCATCTGCCTGTCCAGGACTAGTAGACATTTTATTGGATTTAAGTGCATCCAGCCTATAGTTTCTGCTTGGATATTTTCCGAAGCCCCCAAAACACATTGGCTCCACAATGCCTCTATCATACAGAGCATATCATTCCCTCTTCATTATGTCTGGGCCCTCGAAAGCATTTTGCCATATGAAATCACTCATCCAGCTTTATAATTAATCACAGTCAATATTATTTTTGTCTATTTTTGTTGTTATACTATGTTCTTGTTAATTTGACTTGCATTAAAAACGCATCACAGCTGTAGGCCTATATATTACAGCCTTGATGCGTTGTTTTTTCCTCCATCCTTGCCTTAATGCCACATCATTTATCCCCTTCTCTCGAGTTCCTTCAGCTGTAGGCTACTTGGCTATGCTGCTTGTGCTCATCCAGCATCTTCACATTCATATATGTATATTGTTAGTGACTTAAATATGTTAATTGTATATTTTTACACTGTATATTGCATATAAAATGTTGTTGGGGACAGTAGCCTACATACCCTTTTCACCAGACATCTTTGTCTGTCTTGCGAACTCTATTGAAAAAAATTTGTGATTCTACTAGACGTCATCTGAAATGTTAACAAATGTTATGCGGATTGGATGTAGTTAAGGTGTTAAGTTTTATTTAAATATTTTGATATGCTTGGGTGTAAAGGAAAACTAAGATCCACTTGTTTTTCCAACGTTACTCATCTCCGTGACGTCAGGACCCGTAAGTTCCTGTATGCAAGGTTGCCAGATCATTGACAGTAAACTGTGAAATCTGCACAAACGCTATGTCTTCTATACAACCTTATCTGTAAATCGACCCGCCCAATGCCCATTAAAAATAGGCCACTTTCAGGGGAAACCTACCCATCTGGCAACACTGCCAATATGAAAAAAGTTTCATCCTACGGTCACATTCACTGCAGTGTATCGCTGGTAGGCTATTTAGCATACGAGCGTGAAATTATGTTTTACCATGCCGACAAACAGAGGCCGTGCGAGATTTTGGGAAGGCCGCCACCTTTGTGTTTTATGTGCAGGAAAATCCCGGTGTGCATTGTTTACTGTTTTATCACATCACAATTTTCGTTTCCAGTGTAACATCAATACTGCTGTTGACATGTTTTCTATTGTTTTATTTGCTATGAATATGGATATGTTTTTGCTTCTTTCTTTCTGACTATTGGTCATTATTTTTCGTGTGATATTTTTTTTTTCCTCCCTTCTCCCTGGCAGCTGACTACAGCACCAGCGAAATGCTAGTGAACATGGGTAACCTCCCACTGGACGAGTTCTACCCAGCAGTGGCCATTGTGACCCTGATGCGTATCCTTCGTGACCCCTCCCTCTCTAACCACCACACCATGGTGGTGCAAGCTGTCACCTTCATCTTCAAGTCGCTGGGCCTCAAGTGTGTCCAGTTCCTGCCCCAGGTCATGCCCACCTTCCTCAATGTCATCCGGGTGTGCGATACCAGCATCCGAGAGGTAGCTACAAAAGGCTAAAGTTAGACAAAGCTAACATTTTGGTGCTTGTCGGCAGGACCTGGGGCATACTTACAGTGAAATGATGGGTGTTTTTTAAATGACCTGAACAAAGTAAATGCATTTTATGGTGATTCTGTGAACACCACTGTTACATTTTGACAGGTAGAACCTTTAAACCTTAGTGTTTTTATTTGCTTTTTTAACTTTTGCATCCGCCTCATTTTGTTACATCCACTCGTTGTTTGGGGTGTGAAATAGTGAGGGGAGGTGTCCATGACTAATGCACTGGTCCTCAAAATACCCCGTCTGGTGAGTAATCAGTGTGTTTTGGTTCCACCTGTTCTTTTCTCCCCTTCCGTTTAGTTTCTCTTCCAGCAGATGGGGATGGTTGTGTGCTTTGTCAAGATCCACATCCGCCCTTACATGGATGACATCTTCACCCTCATTAGAGTGAGTTGCTTCTTCAACAACAAGGTCGCTTTTCTTTCCTTCCCTCGTTCGGCCCACTGTCCCAGAAACAGCTGCAAACTCTTGCATGTGTACATTTCTTTGTCCATTTTCCTCATTCTCCCTAATGTGGAAGGGGAAACGTGACTTAAGCATGACTTTGTTAATGGAACTAAGCCTGGAACTAAGCTTGCTCCATTAAAATGAGTTGGTTACAGAAAAAAATATTTTGTTACTCATACAATTTGTATTTTATTGTATTTTTTTACTCAAAGCTTTACAGAGAGTATAAATAGCGGGAGATGAGTGAGACAAAGTTAGAAGGGAGCACCCGGATTAATTGGACCCTGATCTCTGCGTGGAGCTTGGACTGTTACCACCTACCCTGGCCCCCAATGTATTTTAGTTTTCTTACAGTATTTATATTCTACTGTAAGAATAAATATAGATTTTAAAGTGCTCCACTCCAGTGTCATTCCCTCCGCTTAACTAAAAATGTCAATAGTGCGAAGAAAAAGACCTCTGTCACATGATGTGTACAGTCCAAGTCTGAAGGGAACTGTTAAAAATGTTGGCTCTGCTTCAGTAGACAGTAAACTGTCTAGCAGCACATACTCCTATAGTAAAGAACAAAATATCCAATGTCCATTAGTCACGCAGTCTCAATAACATTCTGAACCAGCAGTGAGTAACTTCTCCGGGAACCTGGGCTTTTCGCACATTTTAGCTGGAATTAATAGATGTTAGTAAAACAAAGGGCTCTATTCATTGTAGTCACCGTCTACCTCATGCGTCCAGATGAGGGGCTGGAATAGCCATTCGGGAGGTGAAATCACATCATGTGCTGTTGGAATAGCAAATCTAACGTAGGCTAGTTCCAGTCAGAGCAGGAAAGCGGGGGTTGAAACACCGGCCACTCACAAAGTGCCTCAATGAGCTTTCATTGCTGAAGGCTATTGGCATTTGTACTGTATTGCATGACTAATTTTTTTCCCCTTGTTATCTTCCAATCATCTGTGGCTGCGACAAATCTTAAGCCCTGTTTTTCAAAAGGGTGGTGGTTGAGTCATTTTGACAACGGATGTTGAATTGATTGACAGGACTCTGCATAAAGGAAGAATCACCTTTGGACAGTAACCCCACTGACCGTGCGGGCCTATACTCTCACATCTCTCCTAATAAATGATGAGGTAGTGCTTGGACACTAGCGTTTTGGCCGTACCCTTGAACTCTTAAAAAGCTGGATACATTATTAGTCCCCCAAATACAGGGACTTGTACTTCTGTGAAGTCAGGTCTACTTGTTGTTTTGGAAAATGTTTTTAATACAGCGACATTTCCCTTGACTTAAGGTTGAAAAACTGAGAGGCGTCTTCCGTTCACACAGAAATTGTGCACACAGATATCAAGTCAAAAATAACGATTTATATATTTGACATATTTTATCATTTTGTAAAATTATACCAGAGCAAGTTAAAATCTGAGCAATCAACTGCAGGAGGCAAATCCAGTACATATCACAGTCATTCCATGTAACAATGTTCTATTATTACCATCCCGTAGGAGTACTGGACCCCCAACAACCCCATGCAGAACACTATCATCCTGCTGATCGAGCAGATCGTGGTGGCCCTGGGCGGGGAGTTCAAGCTTTACCTACCCCAGCTCATCCCTCATATGCTGCGAGTCTTCATGCATGACATGAGCACAGGTCGCAGTGTCACCATTAAGGTAAAGTCATCAGGTTCACTTTTTCCTTGGATTTACTTTCACACGTTTATTTACTACGTTTTTTTTTTTGCTGTTTTGTTTTAAGACCAAGAGTGCATAAAAGGGCAGAAGTGATTGAAATAATCTAACTGACCTGCCAGTGTTATAACTATGTAACCAGGCTAGAGAATACTTTTTGTCCTAGGACGGCGATATATGGGTAGCACCTATAGGAAGCTAGGCACAAAATGAGTTAGCCACAATAGTGAAAATCTATTTTCGCCTTCAAAATAAAAATCCCCCGTGCAACTTGGATGTATTACTTACATGTTGAGGAGTAAAATGGCCAACAACTTGCCTTTCAGGACAACACGTGTTTTGCTCCATTGCTCAGAAAAGATGCCTATATTAGTATTAGTTTTCACCAGAGCTTTATCCCAATTTCTTTGGACTGGCAGCTAGCCAACACATAGACTGGACAAAAATAAACAAGAGAAAAGCAATGGGAAGACTCAAATGAGCATGAATTTGCCGACAATAAAAAAACATTAGTGAAGTACTCCATTGGAATTGACATGTTTCACCAGTACTGTTCATAATTAGTGTTTTTCTTTTGTATGGTTGAAATCTTACAAATGGTTCCTTTAAGTCTGCAGTTATTGTGGTCTACAGAACCCAAGTTTTAGCACCCTTTTTCTTATAGGAAATAAATTCACTCCTTTTGACCCGAACTCTGGTAATCTCCATACACAGGGTCACAGCAGAGACCGAAGAATCGGGTTACCTTCCTAGTCCAAGTCGAGAAAAGAAAACAGAACTCCATCATTCACGGGAGCTGTTCAGTCAAGCCCCCAACTTCCTGTAGTCCCGCCGAAGCAGTTTAGAAATGGGCGGTCTTACAGTCAGTAGAGTAGCCTATATGTCATGTCTACCTGACATACACACACTGCCCCCTTATCGTTAAGGAATAGAATACAGCAACATACACCTCCTTGGTTCAATGAGTGTTGTTGGAACTAGAATGCCCTTATGAAGCATTTAGGATTGATCGTGTTTTGGAAAGACTGGTGTTCCGCAATGACCAAGTACCTCCAATCTAATTTGCAGATGAGAAACAACTTTATTAATAGCTTATGTCCTGCTCCATTTTTTCCATCACACCAGCGTAATGATGAATCCTGAGGCGGTCTGCTCTTCATACGGTCATATGCCAGTTTCTCCTGGTGAGCCATCAGGAATGCAGGTGCCCTTCTTTTTCCGAGTGCCTTGTTTTAATTTGGTATTGTGTTGTGTCTTCAGCTCCTCAATGCCATTCAGCTGTTTGGTGCTAACCTGGACGATTACCTCCATCTGTTGCTGCCTCCCATTGTCAAGCTGTTTGATGCCCCAGATGTGCCACTACAAGCCCGCAAGTCAGTCAAACACCAACCTCCCACACACATGGTTATACATGTCCTGAAAGGGTTTTTTCTGTATTATTAATTGATTTTTATTGGCAGTGTATTCACTCCCATGTCTTCCTCCCAGTTGGTAATATGATATTAAAGGGATTGACGTGATCCCCGTTTAGATTGTGATAACATTTAGAGCGAGATGCTGCAAGCTGTGCTGTTTACCAGCTGCTGTTTCCCTCATCCCTCAGGGTTGCCTTGGAGACTCTTGACAGGCTGACAGAGTCACTGGATTTCACTGACTACGCGTCGCGCATCATCCACCCCATTGTACGCGCCCTGGACAACACCCCAGAGCTACGTAGCACCGCGATGGACACCTTGTCCTCGCTCGTCTTCCAGCTGGGGAAGAAGGTACCTGCCCTGTAGTGATCTTACCTCCAGGGCCCTCATAACTATCCCTTTGTGAGACCTACGCAGGAGGAACTGTAGATCTATATGATAGTGAGTGTTAGGTCAATAAAGCAGTATTAGAGGATCCTCTGACTTGGTTGGGGATTAAACACAGTACGTTGTCCCCAGCCTATTCAATGAAAAGAGCTTTTGCAGCTACCAAACTCTCAAACATGTTGACAGATGTTTGCTGTCTTCCCTTCACTATTACCGATGCCGGAGCACTACAGAAATGCAAAGAAAAGTCTCTTATTATTCTGTATTGACCGTGCCAAAGTCAGTAGGAACGTCTGTAGCCAAATGTTTGATACCCGTTTATGACCACATTATCTACCACTATTAAACAGCAGCTGCTCTCCCTGGTTCCACACAAAAGCCCCAACGTGACATAATCCAGATAGTCAACCTACGCACCCAACCTGTTATCAGCAGTTATATGCGTTTTGCGTTGTACTACAGACTGGTGGACGTTGAGGAGTACAATCAGGCTAACAGTAAGAGCCCACTTCATTTCCTCCAGAGTGGGAGATGAGAAGTGGGGTGGTGCAGGCTGGCCCCTGTAATGGGTCTCTGGAGCCTCTGCGTCTCTGGGGTCTCTGGAGCCTCTGCGTCTCTGGGGTCTATTCACTCATGCCAAAAAAATCAATTTTATTTCAACAGAAACAACCGGAATGCAACTGGGAGAACCTGTATGAATTAGTCCAGTTGAAAATACGTTGGATGTTTGCAACTGTACATTTTATTCACCCTGACAGAAACCCTCAGGGAGGCGGTGTTGGAGTTTCAGTATAGCCCTATACATTGGCTGACACTGATGCATTGATGGGCCTATACCCTTTTGACATTGATTTAACACAGGCATTGCAATGTAGAATAACATTTCCATTTCAGTCATTTGGCAGACACGTTTAGCAGCAACATAAAGGAACAATTAGCGTTAAGTGCCTTGCTAAAGGGCACATCAACAGATTTTCCACCATAACCACTAGGCTATCTGCACAGTGTTATAGTCAAACCAGGTAGCTTTTTGATGGCTTTCATCAGAACTTGTATGACTTAGGATGTATTTTTGGATTGGTTTGGCAGGATCATAAGTTTCCTTTCAATCACTAACTCCTGTAGCTATGGTTTTACTACTTCCTGCGGGCTCGGTTATGTCATCACACGGTGCCACAGAGGCACTTGGTAGCTTTACTGTTACTGTTTACGAGAGTGAATGAGGTCACCCCCTTCAGACCCACCCAAACCATATAAATCCATCCAGACTACTTGGAGGGGAAGTGGCTCCGACTTGAAACGCAGGAGCTTTAGATCAAAACAACTAACTGGGGACAACCAAGGTGAAGCAGTGATGGCATTCCTGCCCTGTTGTTACCACCAGAGCGGACTGAACAGACAGAATGCATAAACCACATATCCTACACTATAATTTACGCTCTCACTCTCTCTTTCTCTCACTCTCTCTCCACAATATCTTTCTTTTTCTCTATTTTTTCCTGTTCTAGTACCAGATCTTCATCCCCATGGTGAATAAAGTCATGCTGAGGCACAGGATAAATCACCAGCGTTATGATGTGCTCATCTGTCGTATCGTTAAGGTCAGTTTTTTTGGTCTCCTCCCAACACTTGGCCCTCGCTCAACCTGTATGAAACAGACACCGTTTTTCATCCTAAGTTTAATCTTTTTAATATGTACCTAATAGTGAAGGAACGTATTGAGAATCCCTAAAAAAAATAATGAGCCTATCATACCGTAGTCTTAAGGGCAGCTCTCTCACATGGTCAGCACGTGCAATGAAATGTGTTGAGGAAAGCAAATCTGTGAGGAACATGAAAAGCACATTTGAGCAATTAGAATGGCGTGCAGACAGTGTAATAGAAAAGGATTAATCAAGGCATCCGCTTATTGACAGTGTTTCCCATCAGGAAGGAAATGCGACTTGTGTGGACCAACACATGTTTAGAAGCCTTGCTGTGTGTGTGACCTCAGTGTTTGTGTGTGTATGTCATTGTGGAAACCATGTTTATCTCAGGGGTACACTTTGGCTGAGGAGGAAGAGGACCCTCTAATCTTCCAGCATCGCCAGCTGCGCAGTAACCAGGGCGATGTCGGTAGTGGCCCGGTGGAGGCGGGGCCAATGAAGAAGCTCCACGTCAGCACCACGGCCCTGCAGAAGGTCAGTGGGGAAAAAATGTAATTTCACTTCCCGGACTGGACTTGTATAGTTTCCATTGCCAGTATTAAAAAAAAAGGTGTATCCTCAAGCAGGAAGTGGCTAGGGCTTTAGTAGTCTCGCAAGGATATACGTCAGAATCTTGTCAAGGTCTGAGAGCCTAGGGTTTTAAAGACTCGTTATTTAATCGCTTTATGATCAGGGCTGATAATTGAGATTTCTTTCAAACTTTTTGAGGATATGTTATTGCTTTTTCCTTGGACAGCATGCTCTGTTTTCATCCAACAATCATAAAATTTCCCGTTAAATAAGATGCCAATGCCCAACAATTTGTGCGTAATCATTCCAAACGATGCCAGATACTGACCTGTCAGATTTGCTAATGGAGATTTCTTCCGTTTTCCCACACCCGACTAACGGCATGTGAAGTTTATTAAAGAGGGTTCATTCTTGTGCTGGCTTCAGGCCTGGGGTGCCGCTCGGAAGGTTTCCAAGGACGACTGGCTGGAGTGGCTGAGGCGCCTGAGCGTGGTCCTCCTGAAGGAGTCTTCATCCCCTGCCCTACGTTCGTGCTGGTCGCTGGCCCAGACCTACATTCCCCTGGCCAGGTACAGTTCCCCCCCATTCTTCCCCTCTCGCCATCCATCCTTTCACGTTCCAGCACATAGGAACTCCAGGCACTCGTTGTTTTTCTTTCCTTCTGAGGTCCCCATAAGTGTCCAGTTGCAGTTTAGTGTGAACCAAAAGACCTTTCTTTTCCCGTCTTTAGACCAGATCATGTTTTGCTTTGCTGCCATAGCTTTGGTACACCTTGGTGTGGCATCTATAGGCTGTTTTTTGTTTCAGAAGCCCATTCACTATAATATGTTGTGTTAACGTTGTCCAGAGGTGTATAACAGCAGCATTGTGTGAACATTTGGAAATGGTCTAACTAAAAGAAACCAACTAGAACATATTTTGTGGTGTAAAATAATAGGAATTAAACATACAACTCTGATCAACTAAGGAACTTAATCCTTTAAACCTAATGTGATTTAATGGCTGTTGTCGATTTAAGCCTAAATTGGCTATAAAGCAAAAGACACACCTAAGCTAAACATACTAAGTTCCTGTTGTTGACATTCCATCCGTTGTCAGGGACCTGTTCAACGCAGCCTTTCTGTCCTGCTGGTCGGAGCTGAGTGAGGACCAGCAGGATGAGTTGATCCGCAGCATTGAACTGGCCCTCACCTCCCAGGACATTGCTGAGGTCACCCAGACCCTGCTGAACCTGGCTGAGTTCATGGAGCACAGTGACAAGGTGGGTTCATACTTGGATCTGCAGCACTATATTAGCAAAATGAGATGTGGTGGTCAGCTGAAATAAAGGTCTGCTCCCCTGCTGTTGGAAAACCCTGGGTTGGAGCAGTGCCACAGCGTTCAGTCTTTCTCTCCACTTATTTAATGAATGCTCTGTCTTTTCAGGGGCCCCTACCTCTGAGAGACGACAATGGCATTGTCCTGCTGGGAGAGAGGGCTGCCAAATGCCGTGCGTATGCCAAGGCCCTTCATTATAAAGAGCTGGAGTTCCAGAAGGGGGCCTCCCCTCTCATCCTGGAGTCTCTCATCAGGTAGGAACCTCGTTTAGAGAACACACCGATCATCAACAGGGGAGTATAGATAGGTCCACACACCTCCTGGGCTTCCCATATTTGGTTGTGGTCCGCATAAATGGTTGTTACATTCTACAGGTAGCTACTGAGGCAGAGTGGCTGCTGTATGGCTGCAGGGCTTCATAGTGCCTCTCGGTTATGTAAATCCTTATTGTGTAAGGACTTTTCAACTTGGTGAAGACTTACCTAAAAAGTGCTTGAATGGAAGACCATGTGCTTTAAGCGGCCATTTTCCTTGGCTGCACCAGTTTTGGTGGAATGCATGTGGCGGCATATGGCTGGAAAGGAGAGAAGCCAGATGTCCAGTAGTTGAAAGTTTTTTGCCTGTGAGAAAAATTGTAAACAGAGAGTACATTACTCTGAAATAAGAATACCACCATTTTTTGTTGAAATGTCCATCTGGTACATTCAAATCATTTTTACGCCTCTATATTAAAAACCTTTACACACATGACATTTCATATTTTTATAGAAATCCTTTTACCTGGAAAAGGGTCGTGGTTCACTTCAGGATGGGTAGCTGTTTTGGAAAGGTGACTGCTCTGATGGATGCAATAAGATGTTTTGATGAGCGTCACTGGAACAGCCGACTGTAGCTAGGAACTTATTATGTGCTACATTTTTTTCGCTTTGTGTTCTAATCATTCTAGCATTGGCAGATTTCACCAGGCCGATAATGTTTGACCACACACTTGGACATGTATGCATTTCTCATTATAGCATCTGTGATAACATGAACACTTCAATGGATGGACTCTAGTTGAAGCAGGGAATGTCAGTATAATTCATCCCTTCTGGTGGTCAGGGTGGAGTCATGATCACACTGCCAACAGGATCAACATTAGGGGTACAGCCAGTGACCAACTACGTTGTAAGGATAGATGAGCCAGTGAGTTCATAAGGCCTGCCTTGTAGATAACATGGCAGATGCTTTCAATGTTCAGTTCAATGCTAGAAAGTGTTTTTTTTCCCTGACTATATGGTTGGCACATCCGCCATCCGGTATCACTTCGGTATTTCCTGTCATCTTTTCCGTTCCTTCCTCTCACCCTTGTCTTTTACGCTGGAATTTTATAAAGAAATCCGTTTTTTAGTCGTTTAATTGGATGTTTGCCTCCTTTCATCCATTGAGGGGTCTGGAATATCGTTCTTTCAGGAGCCTGTTTTCAATTTCACTCCGCCTTGATGATGATGGATAATGAAAGCCAGCAGCTCAGCGTTTTCAGTCTCCCCATCTGGTTCTCACCTCTCCAGGATCTCTCATAAAAGAACCTAGCATTTTGCGAATGAGACTCCTGTGCACTGTGTAGCCTATTCCAACCCTCTAGTGTATGTAGAGATGTCTGGGGCCTTTGAATGATACTCTTTTAGTCAGGACAATTATAAAAGGTTTTTCCTTATTTCTTTCCTTAACTTCATAGATGCTTTGGCCTTTGCAGTGGACCGTTTTCTTTACCTGACCCCCGTAAAGACTTGAAGCTTTGTGTAAGATATCAAGGGACTCAGCTGCTGGTGGTCCCAGCAATAAACCCTTGATTGTGGCATTTGTAAACCAAGAACTCCTCTCTGTCCTTGCACCCCAGTGGTGGAACCAGCTTCCCCTTGAAACTAGGACCTCAGAGTCCCTGCCCACTTTCAGATTACTTCAGCACCCCCTCCCCCGCCCTTACCTTCTTCAACTCAAGCGTGCGGTTTTTATTACATGCCTTTTTAAACTTCTGCCATTGGCTTTATTAATGTATTAATTTTGCTTATAGCTACATTAATTGAGTAGGTTGTACTTAGTACTACTGAGTTGACTACTTGTATACTGTATCTGTAATTCATTCTTTGCTCAATGACTGAAATGTGAATGTAAAAAGTAATTCAAACAAGTACGCTAATTGGACCATGTATGGCATTTAGTAATTTCAAATCTGTGGAAGGCATTTACTGACACAGAAGCTGACATGCACCCTCTTCTGGTGTACTAGGTAGTGAAAAGCAACACAGCTGCCTAGATGCTTGGGTAGTATGACTAAAACGAGGGATTTTGACTCAGCTTGAGCTGGGGTTAGTCAATTAGATCAATGTTGTTGGTTGGCCTATGGCCCTTTTCGAATATCCAAATACCTTCCTTTATTGCTTGAAGTCATTACAATTTGAATGGAAGCTTGAGCAACAATGATTCATTTTGCAGACTGAAATGGAAATATTGATATGTCCAGCATTTTTTATATCCGAAGACCAGATTTTAAAACAAAAGATGCTTCCCTCACACACCAATCCTTTCCCCTGTCACTCAACCAAGGATTTTACTCCTCACTGTTAGATTCACTGTAAGTTTGCATGCTGTCTTGTAATGAGAAATATAGTTAACTGGTTGTTCCAAACAAGAACAATGCTTCTTGATATTTTGCTTCTCAATGTCATTCTTTTTCTATGATTCTAACAGTTCACCTGTATGCTTTGATCTATATTGAACAAAGAATCGCCATTGCAATTTTTTTGTAGAAGATCACATCTAGTTTTTCCACACATTGTACAGCCCTAATGAAAACCTTGCGCTCACTGGCCTACGTTTTTGTCCTTTGCACCTTTGCCATCTAGTTGCTGTTCTGCTAAATCAATACAAGTAGTCTAGGATGTCTAACGAGGCCAGGGAGTACTCACAAGACGTGACAAGACATGTGATGTGGTAACATCTCTATGTTGACATGAAAAGTTATCTAGTTTGAATTTCATTAGGAGCATCCCAAGGACTGCTGGAGCTATATAATGAAAGCCTCTAAAATAAATGTTTCCGTTATTTACAGTGCAGCCAGTAGCCGAAATGCTAAGGCAGTGGCTGCAACTGAGGGTCATTGCATCTGGCCCATCTGTTTATAATACATTTGCGGTCATAATGTTGCGTGGGCACTGTGGAAATGGAATTTCAAATAAAGTCTGGTATGCTGAGATGTAAGGGGCTGTCCTGATAGATAGATACCCATCCAGTGCTGGTCCTATCTATTCAGTACGTTCTCTGAAATGATGTGCCCTTCTTTTACTTTTTTACTTAAATTTTGGAACATTTAAGGAATTCATTGCTTATTTTTTCATTTAGTTAAATACGTAATTCTACTTTTAATATGCTACCAGCGAAGGGACCAAAGTCAACATTCACAATATCTTGATATGAATAGCTGGGGCTTTGGCAGTACCCGTTTGAGAAAATTGGGCTGCCCGTTAAATTAACTATAAGAATCTCCCAGCAGAGCTTGCAGTGGATGGCTTGAAGAAATGAAGCATGTCCTCTGTTAACATATTGCCATTCCACATACACCACCGAAAGGTCACACTAGGCCACCAGGTTGATTGACTAATGAGGGTCCTGTGGGGACCTTCCAGTTCTCCTTGGGATCCCAAGGTCCACTCCACAGCTGTCAGTAGACACCCATTTGGACCAATAAAGCCACAAGCTACACATACAATTGCATGGCACTGTCATGTTTCATTTATCCTAAGTTATCCTCAGTATTTGTCACCATCCCTAATCGCCAAGTACATACTTTTTTAAAATGTTACTATTCCAACACAAGCCTTTGATGTGAATGGAAGGAATGTAAGCGCCCACTCTTTATTTGGCATCTCCTCGGTCCTGGCCTTGGCTCTTTCTTTGAAGTGGCTGCCTTACCTCTTGTAAAAGCATACCATTTTAAGTGTTTAATAGTTTATTTATTAAATACCTGTATGAGTCAATGTGCTGGCCATTGACTGGATAAATAGCTGTGAGAAATGTGTGTTCTCTTGTTTGCTGGTGTTTGAGCTGACGTTTTGACCTTTGGCATGAATTTCACTGTGACCTGAGAGTCAAAGGCTGGTGGTGGCTGAAGACACGGTTATGTTTGGTCAGAGACATGGTGTTCCATTGTCAGCCTTTCACCTACTTACACGTACTGGCTTAACTGGCTTATTACTTGGGATTTGTGTTAATATGATACTGTACCATTTAGAAGTATGGGAAATGGCTTGAAAAATAAATCTAGCATCGGAAGCACACTTTCTTTTTTAAAATACATGTTTATTTCCTGTCCCACAAAACATGTTTTTAGAAAGAAAACAATTTTCACAATAAAATCTTTCTGGTACTTCTGGTGAAAGTGTAGTGGGTGGTTTTTCCCATTCCAGTAGGTCACAAAGGCCCATTGCAAAACACTCAATGGATCTTCTTTTTTTTGCATTGTCATACCAGCCCAATACATGTAATAAACCTAACCATGGGCTAGTAGACAGCTTGGGTTATGAATGATAAATATACTCTATTTCTTTGAGTGAAATGAAAGAGGGAAGCAACATTCAGTTAACTTTACTGAACAGTGTTAAAGAGGATTTTGTTAAGCTTTTAAGAAAATAAAATATTTCAACGATAAATACAACATGAACAACAATTTACAATCAGACATGTTAAAAACATTACACATTCAGCCCATAGAAATATATCCAGTTCTTTTCCCAACTTGGGGGGGAAAGAAACTTTGGGTGCTCAGGTTTTTTTTTTTCCCTCAATCTCTCTGCAAGCGTGCACATCATTCAGGGTTTGAAGTGAGACGCATTTATGATTTAAAATTTTGTGGCCTGATCTTCATCTCCACTCTCTTGAGGGAGTAATTGGGCCCGTGCCAGCCGTACCAAGTGATGCCATCGGTGTTCTTGCCATGGTTGCCGTAACGATAGAACACACCATTCAAGTTGGAGTCAGTGCAACAGTTGTACCAGTAACCACCTGTAGGAGGAAAGACAAAAAATAATTTTCATCTGATCAAATTAAAATTCTGTGACTGTAGCTTGGTGAAGTCTTTTGTCCTTATTTGTACCTTTGCGTAGTGAAGCACAGTCGTCCACACATTTGTCGTTGTCTTTGCCCTTGGTGCTGAAGTTGGTGTTGTTATGGTAGCGCAGAGAGTCCCCAGCATTTCCACTGTAGTTGGCGATTAAGAGTTTGTAGCTATTTAACTCATTTTTAACTGTGAAGTAGCTGTACTCTGCATAGCGTGTCTCGCCTTCCCAGTCCTTCATTGGAAAACAGAAAGCACAAATGCGATCTTGTGAATTTGATATTTGCTTGACAGCTTGTGGTTCAACAGTGCAACTGAGAATATTGATCTTTGCAATTGCAATGCTATAACTATTGGTGTAGTAAAAGGTTGTTTTTGCGTCTGATTTGGGTAGTTTATCTTTTGTGTTCTAGCTCCCAATAAACCCCCCTAAACTCAGGATTGGTGTCAGAGCCCTGGACAGCTTTATCAGTTTATCTATTTACTGCTCTCAGTATCTGGTGTGGGTCTGTTTGCTAGCATGTTTTGGGGTGTTCCTTTGTACCTCCATCTCTATCCTCAGGGTGCTGGGCTGCCTTGTCAAACGAAAGAGGTTGTCATTGCCCAGCCAGAAATCTCCACGAATGGTGCCAAAGCCGTTCTTGTACTGTTTCCAGTCACGGTTGAAGGAGGTCAGGCCCACTTTGCGTCTCTGAATGAGCGTCCATCCACCACCATTGCTTTCCATGTCACAGAAAACCTGAAACAAACAATACAGTTTAATATACCTACCAACAAGTCTGAAAGTCTTCCTAAATCATGACAATCTACTAAGGAGGAGCTGTCTGTGAATGTTGAACTTGTTTGCAGTTACGAGGTTATCACTTACGTCGAGCTCGGGGGTCCCAAGGAAATCATCTGCAGGCAGTTTGTACTCCCCAGAGATCTTGTAGTTCTTGTTGTATAGGGAAGCACAATCATAGATGGCATCTAGAAAATACAGTTATGTCATTAGAGACAGCCAAACCAGATTTTTAATAATGTAAAATTCACTTACTTAAAATAATTTTAGATAGAAGGATATTAGCATGGTTCAGATTTTTCCATGGTTCAGCAAATTCCCAACAAACTTTCATCCCTGCTTTTACAGGCTTTACAAGACTAACAAAATGGATGTACTGCCAAATTTTATTTTTTGTTCATGTGACGGTATGGTGATGACATTAGTGGTGCTCTTAGATCCCTGAGGAGAAATGGATCCAGGTTTTTTAAAAAGGGACTTTTCCTAGATAGATGGTGATGTGGAAATGAAACCAATCTTGACTTCTCTTCCTTTACACTGTCTCTGACAGTTTCTGAGTCTCTTCTGCGGTTTACCAACTTACCATGCCAGCATAAGTTGGGCTATTAGAGTTTTGACAGAATAAGTTTAGATTAAGTTTAATAATCTAAGTTTAAATTAAGTTTAAGTTTAGAATTATTGACTTTTATGAAGGTGTTCTTCATTGACAGACATAATGCAAACTGGAGATGAAGATAAAACTGTGGCTATTTGCGATCGTGAGTCACCCAGACAAGTTTGTGGACTAATCTCCATTATCACCAATTGATGGCAGCAGTCTAGTGCCAAGGAATCAGAGTACCGACATCAAACTAGTTTTCATGTCAACAAAAAGATTTCTAGTGTCCTAGAAAAAAGTAATCTGCATTCCTTTACAAACTGAAAATCCTACACATTAATGTTTTGGTTCTAAAATTGGAAAAAAATATTTGTCTCTGATTTAAAAAGGAAAAAACTATTCATTTGATGACTCTTCACTGATATTATACTGTTATTTAAGAGGAGAATATGTTTTTAAGATAGACCACATGGTTTATCTGACTTTAAGTCTCTGGAATGATTATCTAGTCCTGTGCATAATGAATAACAGCCAGTGGTTTGATTTTCACACCTGTAGACTAATCTTCGCAGCAGATGCTGAACATGAGAGCAAAGGAAAGAGATGAAAAGAAAGAAAAGTAAACTGAACTGTCTGTCGGCCATGTTTAGCTGGCCAGATTTCCACGCAGAATCTTTTATTTTTACCATAAATACCTTTTTCTATTAATCCTGCTAGATACTTGATTTGTTCATGTTTTTGATGCCTTCGAGTTTTTGTGTTTCTCATTAAATGACGTTGAATGATGTCCGCAATAAAAATGAATGATGAAAATCCATTCACGTATATATTTTAATATGTGCTACTTGGTTAAAGGGTTTAGTTCCCTTTCCCAGGGATCTAGGACACATGAACAAGGTAGGCTCTTACCTGATGAGGATTGGGTGACGGACTGGGAGGCTTGCAGCTGCATGATCTCCACTCGGTTGTTGATCTCTGAATACTTGCTCTCGGCCTCTGTGACACGGGCCTCTTGCTGCCGGTTCTGCTTGTCCAGCTCCATCATCTGCCTCACCACGTTCATCAGGTCTGCCTCCTGTTTGCGGTTCAACTCCTCGAGTAGGCTGGTCAGGTTGGCCACTTGCACCTTCAGGGAGCGCACCTCATCGCAGCACTGCGCCTTCGGAGGCTTGGGTGGTGCCAGCCTCTTCCTTGGGTTCTGCGCCCAGACCTCTGACAGCACCAGCAGCAGGATGGTGACACTCAGAGCCACCGTCCGCAGAGACATCTTAAACGCTATCTAGGTTTAAAAAACAAGACACTTGCACCTATGTGATGTTTTGCCCCGGTGAAATGGAAATGGAAGTGGTCCTGGTCACGTCTGATTCTTCGGCTGCACTGGAGATCCACTAGAGACTGGGTGAAGGAGATTGGTCTGATTGAGTTTGGAATCTATGTGCTCTTTGCTCTTCAGTAAGGTACTGCTGTGTCTGGTGCATCTTAAATATCTTTACATGTGTGCCCTCCCCTTTTTTGGTTGTGCTCACAGTCAATGACCCCCCCCCCCCTCCTCCTAACTGTCTGGGCGGAGGACCTTTCTCCCCCTGTTTCATCTCTCTACCTCTGCACCTCTCTATCTCTCTCCTGCTCATGCTTTTCAATTCAGTTGAATGTAAAGGGCTTTTTGGCTTGTTTACATTGCAAAAATGACTCTTTTTTTCTTTTTTGTCTTACTATATTTTTCTTTCTCCTGCAAAGAATGGAGGAAAGAATGGAGCAAAAAGCAAAAAAACAAAGGCTCTTTTCTGAAGAACCCAGTTTACTGGTGTATATGTGAGCCTGTGCTATTACCCATTAAAATATCACCTTTCATGGCTTTGTGTGAAACAGCCTCTTTCGCAGTGATTCAACTCTATACAGAGGCACATCTGGCTAATGATTTCTCATACATGTATCAATTATTGTGATTTAGTTGTTGACAGTTTACTATGTGTACAATTTATTTTTGGTGTCCCTTCACACTTGAAGATAGTTGTCCTTGTTATTGATAGTTGTGTGACACCCTCAGGAGAGTTTTTCATCATTAACCGCTGCCTCTACATGCCACAGGAACTGTTTAAGGTGCTAAGTACTCCTAATGGAGGGTTAAGCGCTTATTTGTTGCCACTGTGTTTTTCTCTCACTTTCTAGCATGAAGGTTTCAGTGATCTGCACAGTTTTTACACCAAAGTAAGGCTAAATAGGATGTTACAAAAATGTACCACAGTAGTACAATGAAGAAAAAATACCATGGAATTTTCCTGCCAGGGTTGTGACCAAAAGTGCAATATATTAAAATTTTTTTTTATTGCTACTACATTCATATTTTCCCCATAGTAAGCCACTGTTTTTTAAGTAATAATGGGGTATTGTTTAGGGTAATGTTAAATAATGATGTATTGTACCTTTCTTGGCCTTTTGTTTAAAGTATTGTGGTATGCACATTTTACTGCTTTTTATTTTCCTGGGACACCACACTGGACCATACAGGAAAGTCAAAGGAAAAATTTGCAGCATATTACATTCAAAGATTGTATGAAATTACTTACATCATTTGTCATGTGGGGGGTTACATACTGTTAATCCCCATTGATAAGCTGCACCATATATAAACCGCACCAATAATTTTATAGCTTTGTGTGTGTAAAAACCTGAGTATTAACCGCATAAACTGCATTTGCCCAGAGAATTGACCTTTTGCAAAACCGCTCTCCCGAACGACAATGTTGCCTAACGCTGACGTTATAGTTATTTGTGCTAACGTGACCATTAACATGACTTACTACTATGTTAGCTAGATAGCTAGCTACCGCTAATATTAGCTTGTTACGTCGGGGCACTTGTTGGCTTAACTTGAACAGGTGATTTTCTGCTGAAGTTGATTGGATGATATTGACTGATAAATTAGTTAAATAATATAAACGTTCAATAAACGTTCAATAATATTAATGCTATATAAACAGAACTTACCTAGCAGTGCAAAAGCATGACTGGTCCACATGGCTGTCCGAGTCGCATTTGAGTTTATGGGGGTTCTCATTCTTTGATTGAGATCTGTATGTTTGTTTACTTTATTAACTTTTCTCCTCCGTGCTTGGCTGTTTACAGTAGTTGCTGCTTGCAAAGAAGCACAGCTTGACGGACGTAGGAACAGTAACTAAGATAGACGGGGCTTTTTCAAAAGGTCAATTATAACTCGTACATACAAGAGTATATTATTATTAAACATCTGTCACAGGGTGCTACAAAAATTAATTTGTTTTAGAATAAAATGTTTTTAAAAACCCTGTAACGCCAATTGTATCATATTTACTACATGAGTTTCTGAGACCTCTACATCGTCAAGCAGTCATCTGTGAAAAAGTTTGCTGGTGGAAACGGTTTTAAAAATGTAAACTCCTGTATTAGCCGCACCCATGTATTAACCGCCGTGGTTGAAAATGTTTACAAAATTTGTGTATAAGCCATGGCTTATAAACGGGAAATTACGGTATTAAAAGACTCTGTTGGGTCAACTTGCCCACAACTGCAATCTTGTTGCGTTACCCACCATCGCTTCCATAGCCATGCTTTTCCAACAGCCTTGCCCTTTTATGATTTTCCTTCCTGCGAAGCGGTTGGCAGGCATCCTTCTCAAAATGTTCCCTCTTTGGTAAGGCAAGCATTGAAGGAACATGCAGAACGTCTGTTCACCATCATCTTTTGTGTCATGGAGAAAGATGTTGTGCTTCAATGAGCAATATCAACTGTCAGAAAATCCCAAACATTAATGAGTGAAAAGTTCCGTTTGGAATTGCGTCAGTGTGTCACTCATGACGGATACATATTTAGATGCACTTCCTCCTTTTCTGTGTCAGAGGCCTGAGCTTCAGTTGAATGACACTGGATGGTCTTAAAGTGGTCACTGTTCTGCTATTCTTCCATTGCACGTTGTTTGCTTGGTTCTTGACATGTGTTTTAGGTTCCATCTGTATTTGTCTACTCTTTACAAACCATCTTGTCATGTGTTTGTCTTCTCTGTAGGTTAAGGGAAACGCGTCCATATATCCATGTGTTTTTCCTCTTAACATGAAATAGTATTTCACTTTTTTACATTGGGTTACATTGTTTTACAGCTATATAAAGTGTAAATAAAGACTTAAAAGTATTTTCCCTGTAGCTCTGACACAAAGTCAGAGGTGTGAATCAGTCTTTAGACAATATGTAGAAAATATGCTTTCCTGGATATTGTCATTGTCTAAAAACAGTTCTTTGTGAGTCATCTCACGCTCAAGCAATGTTTCCCTATGGAACCACTTCTGATTGCCCTGGACTCTGTCAAACAGCACTAATGTTGGACCTTCCAGCTGGATGTTTATTCAGTTTACATCATCCTGCTCCCCGGTGGTTTTACTATTTTCTGTAAATATCCTCCATGCTTGGAGTGAAAAATGCAGCACCCATTGAATTAGAGGTGTTAAAACCTATTAATGTCTGCTAACGCCCCATATTTCTATAACCTCCATGGATAGCTCTTACATTTTGTCATGCCAGTTGAGAAAAAAACCTGTTGCTCCTAATGCGACTGTCCTCTGCTTGAGTAAGTATGTAAGCACCACACAGCGGTATATGCTTCTCTCAGTAATTCATTTTCCCTGCACCAAACAAACCACATTTTGCATTTGTTTTCACAGAATGCTTTTTCAGGTTACCAGATATGGTATATAACAGTCCTATATTCAGGTTACCTGCATCTCCCGGTTCACCTGCCGGACAACCTTTCCTGAGTGCCAACCTGTCAGTTTCAGTACTCATGGGTTCAGTTAAGAAGAGGGACATAACGGGGGCTTTTGTCTCTGAACAGATATGATATAATAATAAATTTTACAGAGATAGAAAATGAAGTCAGTTCTTACACAGAAAGTCAAGTACTTCTGGACTGATTGAATGTTACAACAATGCTGAAAAGTGTGCCTGTACAACCTTATAGACCTTATAGACAGCCCTGCATTGAACTGCTTACGTACTCTTTATCTAGTTAAACATTACATTTCTGATAAATGTGCATTCATTCTCTGGGCTTATGTTTCTAAGAATAGCTGTAATTTCCATACATTTTGTGGTAATGTGTTTTTTCGTTTGGTCAGGTACTAGGCAAATGCAAGACAGATTTGTAACTACATTGATGAACGATTAGAAAAGATTTCTAGAAACGGGTGTCACATCAGTCTCAAAGGCGTAGCTAGTTATTTTTTTCATTGAAAACAGGGAGCATTTGTTCAGTGTTTAGATAAATATCAGCTTATCCAAAAGGGTAGTATTGGAGCCTGAGGAGAAGAGAAAATTATTATTTTTTATGTACTGGAAGTGCATTGATATACTATATAAATGTATTGATCCATTTGAAATGTTCTTACTTGTATGTGGGCTGCTGTTGTTCTTTTTGTGCTTTACATTAATATTGAAATCAAATTAAAGGTGTAAAATGTGAGGATGCTGTTCAGTTTACAGCATCTCTAAATCTAATAATATGCTGCCGGACCCACAACAATCCAGGCATACCTTGCAGCGCAATAAATGTTTCCATATTCGACTATAATGAGTGCCTCCGTATGTGCTTGGCCATCCACCAAGAGTCTGAGTGGAGGAGCTCAAGCCCCTGCATGCCACCATCAGGTCTGGTGGCTCCGGCTGCCATGGCTAGCAGGTGCTGTGGATTAGAGCCTCGTGGACAGGAGCCAAGTGCTCCCTTCCAGGTCGATACAATTAGAGGCCAACTTTAACAATTTTGCATGTTCTGACTCTAGACATCAATTCACAAAGCATTGTTTAAACATTCCATATGTCTTGTTAATGGGGAGGTCACAGGCTGCCAGACAATGTTAGCGTCATGGAAATGCACAGAAATGGAAAAGTGAAATGCAAAGATGTTGGTCCAACGCTTTAAATACAAGGCTCTGCTCACCAGCCTACTAAAATAATAGCTACAGCGGAAAAGAGGATACAGAAAGAAAACAAGAACAATTATTTTAGATCCTTGCTTGAGCCCGCCGTGTTCTTATCTCAACGAGGCAGACGTCTACGGCTTTTCTTCAAAGGGATGGTGCGTGACAATATGCCAGGAAAAGAGGTCATCCCAAATGTTGTGACTTCTGCTAGGTCCCTATTAAATCTGTTTTTATGTGGATTCTCACTCGTTTTTATTTGTTTCAATTGGATTCAACATATAGGTGGTTGTGAGAAAAAGGCCATCGCAGCATCTTATCTTAAAGGAGGCATTACTTTAACTTACTCACCAAGGTAACTACACTGTGTTGTCCGAGACTTAGTAACTTGAAAAATACAGTGTGTGAAAAATGCGCATTCCAGATATCTTCAAAACTACCCACAAGGCACTACTGTTAATAGCGTAAAGAAAATCTACCCTCTGAGTGTGTGTACAAGGCTAACAAGTTTGAGTTGTCTCTAGTCATGCTCAGAGCTGTATATTTAAAGTTAAGACATTGAGATTTCAAAATTATGATGGATTTATAAAGTTCTGAATTCGATGGCAGCATTTGAACAACTCTCTTAGGATATTGCTCTGGCCATTGACATGACCAACTCCTGGTGAAGTGAGACTCTGGCATTAGGCTCAAGCGAAAGGGAAAAATCATACCTGCCGGCACTAATTGTATAGTACCTTGTCTGTTCTGCAAGGTTGTTTGTCCTTTTAGTTTTGTCAATGATTCGTTCCGTTCTCTGTGAAGTAGGTTACCAGAGTTTTGTAACTTTTTCAGGCTTTGCTTGCTGTACGCCAGCTGGCTATGCTTCTGAAGCCCTCTACCTGGCTCTTGCTTTGGTAGCTAGCTCAATCTCCACTCCTTCGCTATCATATGGGCCCAGCCAACGTAGACGTTTCCGCTGTCTTTGTGTTTGATCTTCGGGGATGTTGTTTCGGTTATGTTTTGTGGGTTCTTGCCTGTGCTAGCTGGCCTTAAGTTGTTTGGCTCTACAACTCTTAGCATATTATGTCGACGGTGGTGGTCGACTCTGCTATGCTGCTAAAATACCTGATGTTATTTGACTGGCTAGAATGCTGCTTATGATAACTGCACACATCATTATTGATAGCTGGTTAGGTGGAATTTCTCTAAAACTTTGGTTTGCTTTATGTAGCTCAATTTCATATTACAGGTGTTGATAGCCAGCAATGACGTTATGATTCCATTTGAATAGATGTTCTTTTATATTCTCAAAGTAACAGAAATGTCCTTCCAAGCCAGCCTGACTGCTTCTATGTAAATGTTTTTGACCAGTAGGCTAATAGAAGTCCTGAATTAAATGACAAGAAAACAGATTGTCGTCTCTAGCACCATAAACACTGCTCAATAATGTTAAGGGAACACCTGTATCACACATCAGGTCTTGATGAACAAAATTAAAGATCAAAATCTTTACTGTACATTGTAATTCGTTGAGAACAAAATGATGTAACAACAGTCAATGGAAACCAAAATCACCAACCGATTGAGGGCTGGATTCAAACTCACACCGAAAATCAAAGTAAACAATTGAAATCACAGGCTGTTCCAACTTGCATAAATTTCATCACGGCAACTCATAATGTGACTCAGTAGTGTGTATGGCCCCCACGTGCCTGTATGCACTCCCAGTAACGTCTGGGCATGCTCCTGATGAGACGGCAGATGGTGTCCTGGGGGATCTCCTTCTGGACCTGGATCAGGGCATCAGTGAGCTCCTGGACAGTCTGTGGTGCTACGTGGCGGCGTCGGATGCACCAATACATAACGTCCCAGAGGTTCTCAATTGGATTCAGGTCTGGGGAACGTGAGGGCCAGTCAATGGCATCAATGCCTTCGTCATCCAGGAACTGCCCACACTCTGGCCACATGAGACCGGGCATTGTCCTGCACCAGGAGGAACCCAGGGCCCACTGCACCAGCGTGGGTCATCCCAGTACCTAACAGCAGTCACGGTACCATTGGCTAGCACGTGAAGGTCTGTGCGACCCTCCAAGGATATGCCTCCCCAGACCATCACTGACCCACCGCCAAACCTTTCATGCTGGATGATGTTGCAGGCAGCATAATGTTCACCACGGCATCTCCAGATTATTTTCACAAGTCTGTCACATGTGCTCAGTGTGAACCTGCTCTCATCTTTGAAGAGATCGGGGCGCCAGTGGCGGACCTGCCAATTCTGGTGTTCTCTGGTGAATGCCAATCGAGCCTCCACTAGAGGATGTTGGGCCCTCATGGCATCCTCATGGAGTCTGTTTCTGACATTTTGGTCAGAAACATGCACACCAGTAGCCCGCTGGAGGTCATTTTGTAGGGCACTGGCAGTGCTCCTCCTGTTCCTCCTCGCATAAAGGAGCAGATACCCGTCCTGCTGCTGGGTTGATGCCCTTCTACGGCCCTGTCCAGCTCTCCTCGTGTAACAGCTTGTCTCCTGGTATCTCCTCCATGCTCTTGAGAATGTACTGGGAGACACAGCAAACCTACTTGTGACAGCACGTATGGATGTGCCATCCTGGAGGAGCTGGACTGCCTGTCCAACCTGAATGGGCTGCAGGTACCACCTCATGCTACCAGTAGTGACAAGGACACTAGCAAAACACCAAACTAGAGAAGAATCAGTCAGGAAAGATAAGAGAGCAATTGTCTGGCCACCACCTGCAAAACCATTTCCTTTTTGGGGGTTGTCTTGCTGTTGCCTCTCCAGTACACTTCCTAACTGGGCAGATTGATATCCCTCAAGTTTAATTGACTTGGAGTTATACTATGATGATTACTTATTACTTGTTCCCTTAATTTTTTTGAGCAGTGTACTACCCTGGTATCGATGCATGCACACACTCCATTTGAATATGCGTTCTCCTTTATTGTGAGTAGGTCTGTACTATCTTGATTTACCCAGAATTTCAAGAATTTTGCCAAAACCATTATTAACATTTTGTTATTGAGACAGGTTGGTAAATCTTTTCTTTTTTCCAAATGTAGTGATTGATATTTAAATTGATGCATTAATGTTTGTGCCACTAGAAATAAGTGTCATCAAGATTTTCATATTTAATTACATTGAATATGAGCATACAATATTGTCCATTGGCCTCCTTAACCCCAATACATCAGTATCTAAAAAAATCCTTATCAGTTGATCTCTATTAAACCAAACATTGCTGGAATGCTTTAGTAAATGTACCAAATGTTTTTTTTCTTGTTAGACCTAATACTTTTTGATGTACACCTTGGCAAACAAAGTTGATCATAGGATATTTCTGCCAGAATGATATCAGTCATATAATGAGCAGTGAGACAGGGTTGTTGTTAGGGTTGAATGCCATTCCTTTCATCCCCTTACTTTAGTTGTCATCTGTGTTGGGGGTATAGCTTTGGGTAAGTATAGTAACTAGTAATTTCATGCATTGCTTTTTAAATCTGGGTAATATAATTGTAGTTTAAGTTTTATACTTTCCGATTTATATCTATTCTCTGCCTGTGTTTCCATTATTTAAACGTAACTTGTTTCCACAATTAGTCCTTGAGCAGACAGACAAATGCTGTTTAGAGAAATGTCATAACAGCTGGTGTACATAAAAATGTATTTGAGGTGCACCTCTGATCTCTTCCATTGATCCCTCTGTTATAGGAATGCCTATAGAGGGCTTTAACTACTAGTGGCAAGAGTGCAGATGCACCAATGTTGTGTTAACAGCAATGGGAGATTTATGTTAGGTCATCCCTCAAGTTAGGATTAGTCCTCCAGATTTAGATTGTATTGTATGACCATCTTTAGATACCATCTGGATAGCTATGCTTTCTCTATGATACACAATTTCAAGAAACCTGCACACTTCATTAGTTGTTAAATTCTTGTGCTGATAGCTGAATATTTGTAGCCATTGAAGTTCCAACCTTATTATTTTTTTTTTCTTTCACTGGCTTACAGATTGTCCAAACCATTGCTCAGATATTATGAATCAGCAAACATAACAATTTTTGAGCTATACTTATTGATTTTAGCACGTTTTTCTAGGAAAAAAATAATTTTGATTTGTATGCTAATACATTTCTTTCATTCATTGATGTTAAAATGTACAGTTTATATGAAAATCCAAGGTTATTGGCTGGCTACACTCAATAACGTGTATGTCCGTAATATCAATATCAGAGTACAATATAATTAGAATTCTTCATTCAAAGCTGAGCCATGTTCCTGTGAAATATCCAGCTGAAAAATCAACCATTCATGTGTCAAATTATGTAAATTGACCTTGCCTGAAGCAATCCTGTTGGCACATGATTTCATAGATGGAACAGTTGAACTGTTCCTGTCTCTCGATCCGACATTCTTAACTATCATGTAGCAAAAAAATACAGAGACCAAAATAAATGACTGATGGTCAGAGGACTGTCGTTCCTTACATCCGTCTTAATAAACTTATGAGTCCTGCTAATTGATTTGAATTTACAATATGTACATTTTACATATTGTAAAGGTTTATTTTTTGCCTCTGTTTTGTTCTGAAGATGTGTCAAAACCACATCTTCAGAACGTCTGCCACCTGAGACATTTCAGTAGGTGAAACATATGCACGCAGAGCGCTTTGGCTAGACCGCTGACCTCACTAACAGTGTTGCCTGGTTACTAACATTGTGCACTCCACTGGACAAGTGCTGTTTGTGGTGATACTACGATTCATTCATCCCACTGTGAGATGTCTGTAGCATCCTTACCAAGTACAAGATTATTTTCTTTCTGATTCTGTTCATGGAGCTAAAAGGACTTAAAGAACCAGAATTCCTACGTCACTGCTTATTCCACTCTAATATACTGAATGAAATATTATCTTTTGATCTCAGTAGCTACAGGGGGGTAGTTGTTGAAAAGTGTCCCATGTTACCTCTGTGACGTGTAACAATTTATATTTTCACCCATTTACCCCAAAACATTTTATCTCCAGCACAAATCTGGCAGTCTCATTTATCTAAATCAAACTATCATGGTGTAAAAACGCTCTTTGTTTTGTCTCAATGGGTGAAGTGGTTCAAAGTCAAATTGAAATGTTCTTGTCTTTGCTACAATTCATTTTTGGGAATTCCATCTTGCAATGAGCAATTTCTCTGAAAATCTTTGATGTACATTATGATACAAAACTGAATTCAAGTCGGTTTTGTGCTCATTGGTTTTGGTGCTGGTCGGTGTTGTTGATGGGGGTGTTGAAGGGCCAGTAGGAGGCACTCCAAAGCAGGTTAAACAGGTGTCCAGACCTCATGTCCAGTCTGGCCCTCTTTCCAATTCTTGTTGGTCTCATGGCTACCTATTCATCCCCGCTCTTCTTCCCTTCCTTCCCTGTAAATGAGATTGTGTTCTCAGTCAACTTTCATGGTTAAATAAATAGATTTCACCAATTAGTTGTGCACAAACTCAATGTTTTTTTACTGGCTTTGATACTAAACCGCCATTGTCACACATCATATACAACAAGTTGTCTGACCAGACACTGCTCCTGGAATGACTCCTTTCTGCCAGTTTGTACCTCATGACCTTGCTGCAAATGCATGTTCATCCCTGAAGCATCTGATGTTTTCAAACGCGCTTTTTACACTGTAACTTGGCAACCGTCTTGGCAACTAAGCAAGTGATTTTTGGAAGTGGTTGAGTGACCTGTCAAGAAGACGAGCTTGTAATCTACTGGGAAATAGAAGTTTTCAATGGGGGAAAACAGCCCCTAAAGCACTCAGTGGTTGTACTGGTCTGAAACCGTCATTGATTGCAATCTGGCCACCTCATAAATAAACAGGTTCTCGGTCCTCGGGCACCAAGGCCAAAGACGTCAGACAGCCCTTGTCACTTTTCCACTTTCCATAGTGTTGGAGCGAGTGAAGGCCTAACGTAGTCAAGGTGTCAACCACCAAATGGCAATTTCAGTTTACAGAATATGTATCCAAACGTTTTAGTTCATATTAGTAATGGAATGTCATCTGTCAAGAGAGGGTTCAGAGCTTGGCAACACACATTCACTGTAAATGTCCCAGGATAGCTATTAGTACGTAAGCAAGCTTTTCAAGTACTCCACATTTTAATGTAATGTAACCAAAACACATTATACTACTGAATATTTCACAACAAGCTTGTGCCAAAAAATATTAATTATGTGTGTTTGATATGACAACCCAAAATTGACCATTGTGGATTTAGTGACTTCAATACTTTTTTAGTCTGGGGTATATTTTCCTGCCCACTGAATGGCCAGGTTTTTGTGGAAGCTTTGTCATCTACCAGTTTTATTAGAAATATGTGGCTATAAACATTCACAGACTAGGGCATTCCTTTGCTGTTTCATAAAATTATGTTATGATGTACTTGGGCAATTTAAATAGTTGATTTCATGCTATAATAGCCTACACATTCATGACTTCTGGTAATGTCTCGATTTTGTGATATTTAAAATGTGCTATGAGAGAATGAGAGGGAGAATAATGCACTTTTGGGATGAGGAAATCTAAAGTCTCACTTATTAAACAGCACAAGTCCGATTGACTTAACAGGTCATAGATGTTCAAGTCGATATCAAATGGCAAGTTTTCTTTCTCTTGGTCTCAAAGCGCAATATCACATGACTTCAGTCAATATCTCTTTAGCGTCAAGACAAAAGCAACGATACTAGCTAGCTAAAGCTCACATCATCAACAAATAAACTTTAAACATGAATGATTACCATGTAATCATTTTTGTCATTTAGGAGTCTGTCTTATTCTGAGTGACATACTGAATTAATTTGGGTTGAGTACTGTTATGAGGTTTTTTCCCTTATCTTAGGTCTAATCATTGCAAATGTTGCATAAATCATCTCTAGTAATTCAATGGCACTTGAAGATCAATGGGACTTGGAGGGCTAGTGGAAGCAAAACAACTCAGTAACGTAATGTGCAGTATACACTAATATTTCTTACAGTAGGTATGAGCTACTGATGTGGGCTAAAGACCTCCATGTTTGTTTCACCTGAGCAAGTGCATAGTTCCAACCAAGTGCCAATGGTGTTTATTGGCATGGAAGTGGGTTCTAATAGCAGATTTGGAGACACCAAGATAGAAGATCGTTCTGTAACTCTCCAACTGTGGTCCTTGGATTCTTTGCCTTCCTAACCATCTTCCTGACTGAGTTTCAGGGTCAGAAGCACTTACATCCTCAACCAGGCAGGTTTAAAACTCATTCACTGGTTTTGAACTTCTTAACTACTGTTCTAATAGTGGTATAATGGTAGTATATTCATAATATTAGCTATTTATTTTGTTTTCTAAATTGTATTTGTGGTTTATTCTTTGATTACCATTTTGTTAGAGGTGGTATCTATGTTTGTTAAGAATGTTGGTCTTTAGTGGTATAGTTGGTGTTAGTTACATTGGCATATTTGTTATGTTGTTTTGATGTTTTCATTTAAGTATTTGTTTTTATGCTATTGTATTTTTATATTTTTTCTTTTTCTTTGTAAAGCATGTTGAATTGCTTCTATGTATGAATTGTGCTATATAAATTAGCTTGCTTGCTTGTTATGTAGTGACTCTAAGTCAATGTTGAATCCACTCTATATCCAGATTTGAGTGGCAGAACTGAAAGCTAACTACAATCCCTGGTTAAAATGTAGATTGGATTACTAAATCCTTATCCCGATTCAGAGGACCAGGATACTTATGTGATGGCTAGAGACAAGGATTGCAGAATTCCAACATTTAATAGGAGTAATCGATTCAGCCCCAGGTTGGGCAGTTCCAGAGATTCCTCCCGCTTACATTGAGGGAGCTTCAAGGGACTTCTCTGTCAGTAAACTTATTTGCCTGTTGAACTGAAAAGTGTCCATTGCATGTGTGTACAGCTTCAAGTACAATTAACCAAGACACATTGACGAAATACACAATCTGAAAAATATGTGAAAAAGTGTACTTCCATTCAGTTGGAGCTGATTCATACTTTCCGAAAACTGCTTTTAAATATAACAGTGTCATTTTTTTCAGCTTTTTCTTTCAAACCTTCTTTCTTTCGTAACTAGTCCTAAGAACCCAAAATCAAATATATTTTGCTCAGCATAAAGGAATAGTGTCAGCATTTGGCAAATTAGCAAAAAGGCAATTTGATCGGTCCGGATCATGAGGATACTACTGATTAGATTAGGTTCAGGTAGTGAAAAATAAGTTAGCCTCTCTTTCTTTTCTTCTCCGTGGGGGAATTTATTGTGTTTGACCTAAGGATCATATTCTATCATATTCAAACAGCAGCTCAGTAAAGAAGAAACTGATTGCATGAAAATTAAGCACTATTAAGCACTTATTACCCTGGTACAGGGTGTTAAATAATCAAAGTAACAACTGTAATTTGCATGATTATTTCTAATTATAGAACGATCATCAAAATCATTCAGCTATACTTTCAGTCATCATTGGTGTAATGTTATATGCAGTTGTCACTGTTTAATAAAATACCCTTGAATGTAGAGTGATTCCCTCTTAGTGTTCATTACAGGGTTCTACTTCAGTTATATTCATCATGAGAGCCGAGAAGCAACACTTAATTAACGCTTTTGATTACCACCCCAGGAAACTCAATACTTTTACCATGACTTGACATATTGAACGGTTGCCAAAGCATAACACATGATACATGCTTATGCTAGACAGCCTTTTATCATTGGGCATGCCAGCCCTCCAACCATGATGATTAGGTTTCATTTTAAGCAGTGTTAGGACTTTTTTTATGTGTCTGACATGATGAATGACAGCACGACCAACTCCTCTGTTTTTATAATAAAGGGGTCTTTAAAGGGGGCAATGAGCTTTGAAAGAAACCTCAGAAAAATAATCAGTGTATTTACACTGCATTCGGGACTGGCTAGAAACGTGTGGTCGAGTTAGGTGGGCTCTAAAGGTTTAGTGGAAAAAAAGGTTTGAGGGAATTTAGTCTCTACAGCCGATTTCATTTCTTTTCATTGTGCTTTCTTCTAAGCCCAGAGTCTCAAAGCACTTACCAAAAGTCTAAGGCCCCTGGTCTCTTATAAACCCAAACTATGTCAACAATGGCAGGGAAGAACAAAAAAAGTTGATTCTGAAGGGATAAACCTCCAGGGGAACCATACAAAAATGTCCCTTCTGCCAGCTGTTCATTTTCCGTCGGTTAGATGAGGACTGTATTGAAGCGTAGGGTCTAATACTACAAGGCTCAGAGACTGTTTCTAACTGCCAGCTGTCTAACTCTTATGCTAAACCACATTTATGCTAAACCTTGTGGGGACCAATTTGTCAGGTTTTACTGGGTTGTTCTACAAATAGACCTGGATCACACAAAGACACACACACACAGAGATATATATGTATAGATATAATTTATTTATAATGTATACGCAACAGAACTCACTCTAATACATATTTAGGTACATAGTTATGTCTTGTTGCATATGGAGATCTGGATCTGTTTACATATTCATCCTATTGTTATTTAGATTTGTTCAGATATCTCTTCATTTTCTATTTTTCCGCGGTGGGGGTAATACCTCACAGGGATAAACAGGGGATCTTCAGCCCGGTAATGACTGCGGGATATAGTTCCATCGCTGGATGGTTGTCTGGTAAGGTGACTGCTGGCTGACTGTGTGTTGACGGAGACCTCACCATGGAGCATGTTATGTGAGCCCTATCATCTGGTTGTCTTTAGAGTTTGTGTTTAGAGCTGGGGTCCAGATGGTTACAATTGAGGGACAGTGAAGTCCCCAGGGTCCACGTGCAGAAAGCTCATACTTATTCCAATTCGTCATCTCCTCAGAAGACCACATCTGTAGTTCTGGGGAAGAATGAAATGACACAAGGAAATGGGTACCATAGGTAAAGGCATCAGTCTTAAATAAGTATTTAAATTGCCTTTTGGCTTGTGATTTTTGTTAAATATACTCTTGTCCCTGTTGTTCTGTATTATTGTCTTGGATGGAATTGGACAATGCTCTTCAGTCTCTCCTACATTCTAGAATGTGGGATGGAAGATGATAAAAGTGTGGCATTCTTTCCTTTTATTCCTTCCCTGCTCTATACCTCATTTAGAAAGGTGATATGCTGTCTGACAAAGTGCAGTGTTGGGTTTAGGTTCAAAACAGCCATGCTTTTCTCAAATGTTGTCATCAGTCAATACAGTACTGCAATTTTCATCCACTACTTTCTACTCAAAATCTTTTCCTAGCAGTGTGTATAGGGAAAATCACTCCACGATCTCAGTCTATGAAAGATATCTTGTTTATGTGTTTGAAGAGTCTTAAAATCCCGAACGTGTAATTGAGAAAATTGTGGGACCCTGGTTCTCCAAGAATATACGTTGACTCTTAAAAGTATTCGCCCCCTTTGCACTCTTACAAATTTTTTTGTTTCAACATGAAATCAATATGGATTTAATTAAGAGTTTTTGCCATTGTTCAACACAAATGACAGTCGATAATGTCAAAGTTAAATACAAAATCTACAAATTGTTCTGAATTAATTACAAATACAAAACAATATGTTGAGCATGTATTCACCCCCTTCAGTAAATTTGTGGTAGAAGCACCTGGCAGCAGTCACAGCCATGAGTCTTTGAATAAGTCTCTACCAGCTTTTCACATCTGGACCAAGCAATTTTTGCCCATTTTCTTTGCAAAATTGCTCAAGCTCCGTCAAGTTGGATGGAGACATTTTGTGAGCAGTAATTTTCCACTCTTTCCAAATATTCCCAATTGGATTTAAGTCCAGGCTTTGACTGGGCCGCTCCAGGATATTGACCTTTTTGTTTTTAAGACGCTCCAGTGTGACTTTGGCTGTTTGTTTGGGATCATTGTCCTGGTGGAAGATGAATCTACTCCCATACCCCAGGTCTCTTGCAGACTTCATGTTTTCTTCCTGGAGTCTCTGTACCTCTCTGAATATATTTTGCTATTTATCTTCACAAGCTTTCCAGGCCTTGATACGAAGAAACATCCCCATACCATGATGCTGCGACTATAGTGCTTAGCATTGAGGCCTAAAAGCTATATTTTGGTCTCATCAGACCATAGAATCTTCTTCCACTTGATCTTAGAGAAGCCCACATGTCTACTGGCAAACTTTAGCTTAGTTTTGATGTGAGTTATTTTCTTTTCGCCACTTGCCATACGGGCCACTTTTGTGAGGCACCTGGTCTGTTGTTACCGCATGCAGTGTCTTCCAGCTCAGCGTGGAAGACTGTAACTTATTTACAGTTGGCATAGGCCTCTTGGTTTCCTCCCTGACTGGTGTCTTTCTCACACAAATACTTTTTGACAACGACCTATTCTAGACAGATTTACAGTTGTTCCGTATTTCCCACAATTTCTTATTAATTGGCGTTACTATTCTCCGTAAGGGATTTGAAATGTTTTATATCCTACACCTGATTGGTGTTTTTGAAGAGTCTTTGAATGTTCCTTTATCTTCTTTATGTAGTTTTTGTTAGGAATTGTACTGACCATCTGTGGGACCTCCCAGGGACTGGTGTCTTTCACCTGAAATCACGCGAAACACCTTAAATTCACACAGGTGACTCCATCCAACTAATTACATAATTTGTAAGGAAAATTGGTTGGTCACAGCTCATTCCGGTATGTCATAGCAATACTTAGGCAATCAATTATTTTCTCTTTTATTTAGAAACATTTAGGACAATTTAATTTTTCACCTCTATTATGTACTTTTTTTGTGTTATCAGTGGCAAAAAGCCCTGATTAAGTCCATTTTGATTTCATGTTGTTACACAATAAAATGTTGTAAAGTAAATGAAAACAGTCCCAACCATGACATATGGCTGACAACTCAACCTCTTCCATAATATTCCTATTGAAGGCAGGATATTAAATCACAAAATTGTAAAACCCTTCTTATTAACGTGCCTTTCATTTATCATTCCTGATTTTCCAATATAGTAGAGTTGTCATGCTTTGTATCAACATCTGATGATGATTGAAGGTAGTGATTTTCAGTTACTCTACAAAATGTGAGCTGTTTTACTTAATTACCTAGACCACTTTATAACTACTGTGTTTATTTAGCCCTGTTGTGCTTTACATATGGTTAGCAACAGCATGCAGATGGCCACTTGCTGGGTCCAGTCAACACATTAGTCTAGCCCTGACCCCAGGGCATGCTGGTATTCCTGACATGACTCCAATGTCCTTCATCTAGTCTCTCACCTGCTGTCCTCAGGACCTGTCACCTTCACTTTGTCATTGGCATTTTCAAAATAGCAAATAAGCCATGACTATTCATTTTATAGTTTGTGGGTGGTATGAGTTTGGCTAAACATGAATGGCAACTTTTTCAGCCACTTCCCTGCGTGTCGGCAGGAACCGTGCTTTGTCACTCCCCAGCAGACTTTTCACTGATTAATTTATTTAATTAAAATACCTTTTTTGTTTGTATGAGGTCATTGGGTGTCACTTTTACAAATCTACAGTGTACATAGAAAAACCACATTGACTCACAACAGCCCAGGACCTCCACATCCGGTGGCATTTGTCAAATAAGCACACATACTACAGCTACGCTACTTCTCAGCATGCCCGGCTCCCATTTTTTCTAGGTCTTCAGGTATGATTGTTGTATGTGTTTGACCTCAGCCACTATCCAACATCCATAGCAATGGTTCTCAAACCTGTTCTAAGGAACCCCAGCCGTTTCATGTATTAGATGTTTTCCAGAGCTAGAACACCTGAATGAACTTGTCAACTAATTATCAAGCCCTTGGATCCTTCATTCAGGTGAGCTACTTCAAGATTACAACCAAATTGTGAGATGGCTGGGGTCCCCGGGAGAGGTTTGTGAACCACTGTTTCAGAGCTCGCTGTTTGTGACTAAGGGGAGAGAAAACATGTGAATGCCAGATTAGGTATGGAAATTGCCTAAAACCTGTCTTTTCTTTTGTCTATCTTGTTCCAGCATCAATAACAAACTGCAGCAGCCAGAGGCAGCATCTGGCGTCCTGGAGTATGCCATGAAGCACTTTGGTGAACTGGTGAGTGACTGTCCGTCTCTACAGTTAATGCAGTGCCTCCTTATGTCCTCCCTTGAAACAGATCCTGAATGAGAGGATGAACACCGTTAGAAACACGTGCCCTAGAACATCCTGTACTCACTTACCGACATGTGCAGAGATTTCTTCTTCCCTGGCACCATATGCCGGGGTAGAAATACTGGGATTTTTCTTCTTTGGTTAATGGGAGAAAGAAATGTTTAATTCACATACCTGATGCTAATTTTTTTTTTTTTTACAAATTCTAGGTCTGCTCAAAGGGTCTTTTCTGAGGTTTTGTTCCAAAGTGTAAAATAGATATATGCACAATACCAAAATTCTTAGTGTAATATTGACCTTATTGTAAAGTTTAAAAAAGCTTTCTAATTCATACACATTTGGCTTATGGCCATGAGGGATGAGTTTACATGTCAAGTGGAAAGCCTACTAAATCAATCAAATTTTTAGATTTTGCGTGTAGATAGTCATATTAATATACCAAATGTTTTTTTTCATGAACAAAACTATATTCTTTGTTATTCCTTCTTTGTCTTGGCAAAGGTTTATTTATTTTTGTTGCTAGCAATTTTACTCTGTTATTTTAACTGCCTATTACTCCCTGCTCTTTTTCCTCTACGTGTCTTGTGTTTTGCAAAGGGACCTACTCCACATATGAAATTTAATTTCCTAAATAGAAGTCACGTATTTGGAGCCCTTGCACCGCTTTTCAGTCATAAACACACACACACACACACACACACACACACACACACAGGCTGTTTGACCTGTCGTTCCCCCTGTCATGTCATCGTACCATGCTGTCCATTTTTGGCATTTTACAATTCCCCTTCATTTGATCAGCCAGTTATTATTACTGAAATAAAAAATATTCTGTGTGAATATGACCAGTAAATTAGACCCATTAATTCATTAAGCTGTCTCCCATTAGAGATTGAAAGAGATGTCCCTGAATACATTAAAGGAAGTGAAAAAAGGGATTGTGGAAAAAAGATTTCTGAAAAGAAAGACCAACCCGTCTGGTGTTGTCTACACATCCATCGCTTTTGCAGTGCATGCTGATGCTTTTTGTTAAGGGGCTACTTTTAGCCCAAATTCCTGTTCTGAGGCCTCCGACTGTTTCATAGGTGGTTGTCTGACGAAGTGCCCTACTGCTGGATCTTTTTCCAGCTGTAATTATGTTCTCCATAAAATGTTCTCAGAAGTAAAAGGTCCTTGCAGAGTACTTCCAGGAAACCTTGATCATGAGGTAAACATTGAGTAGCATTTACGAGGTGACCGAGGCTGCCAGCCAGTTGCACCTTCTTTCTTTTGGATCCAATCCAGGCGTATCACCAGGTTGCAAGAGGTCGAGACGGTTCCTCCTGAGTTCACAGAGAGGAAGTTCAAAGATTAATGTCACTTGAACAGGCAGATGCCTATGGTGGTAATTTCCACTCGTGCTTTCAGATCTGGGGAAGAGTTCCAAAACATGTCTGCAGCATTGAACATCCCCAAGGACACAGTGGCCTCCATCATTCTTAAATCAAAGATTTTTGGAACCACCAGCACCCTTCTTAGAGTTGGCCGTCTGGACAAACCGAGAAATCGGTGGAGAAGAGCCTTAGTCAGGGAGGTGACCAAGAACTCGATGATCACTCTGACAGAGCTCCAGAGTTCCTGTGTGGAGATGAGAGAACCTTCCAGATGGACAACCATCTCCAGCACTCCACCAATCAGGTCATTATGGTAGAGTGGCCAGACAGAAAACTAACATAACAGTCTGTTTGGAGTTTGCCAAAAGGCACCTGAACAACTCTTAGACCATGAGAAACAAGATTCTTGGGCCAGAATGCCAAGCATCACGTCTGGAGGAAAATATGCTGCGCTCATAACCTAACCAGTACCATCCTTACGTTGAAGCATTGTGGTGGCAGCATAGGGCTGTCAGGATATTTTTCAATGGCAGAGTCTGGGAGACTAATCAGAATTAAGGGAAAGGTGAACAGAGAATATTACAGACATATCCTTGATGAAAAAGGCTGGGGATGAAGGTTCACCTTCCGTCAGGACAGCGATTCCTGGAACACAGCCAAGACAACTCAGGAGTGGCTTCTGGAAAGTCTGTGAATGTTCTTGAGTGGGCCAGTCAGAGCCCGGACTTGAATCAGATCAAACAACCCTGGAGTCACCTGAAAATGGCTGTGCAGAGAGGTTCCTCATCTTACACAACAGAGCTTGAGAGGATCTGCAGAGAAGAATTTGTGACACTCCCTAAATACAGATGTGCCAAACATCATATCCAAACTTTTCTAAAGACCTGATTTTGCTTGATCATTATGTGGTATTGTGTATAGACTGATGGGGAAGAAAATCTATTAAATTAATTTTGGAATGAGGCTGTAACGTAATAAAATGTGGAAAGAGTGAAGGGTTCTGAATACTTTCAAAATGCACTGTATTCCCCCTGTTTCGGAAACATAGCCAAACCTTAGGCTTACCAAAAACCACCGTTTGGAACATCATTAAAAAGAAGGAAAGTGTGGCTAAGGGTGGTCCAGCGAGCTCAGGCCCTGCCCAGATAAACCGCAGACCACCTCATCTTTGAAATATGGTAGAAGAGGTGTTTTGGCCTGGGCATGCATGGTTGCCACTGGTACAAACTCACTGTTGTTAATTTATGATGTAACTGTTGAAGTGTACAGGAAAATCTGTAAAGGTTAAAAACAAATCCCTTCAAACGCATTGGATAACCCTTCATTATACAACAACACAGTCATCCAAAACATACTCTCATAGAAACTAGAGTAGTTTTCAGGGCCCCAAAAAAGTTGTTGACTGAAGTCAATCTCCATATTCAAATCGGGTTGAACATGACTTTCATTTGCTGAAGATTAGACTTGAGGCAAAAAGACCTAAAAACAAGCAACTGAAGATAGTTATTGCATGTATAGAACATTTTAAACATGTGTACTGTGGATCTTTTTTTGGCCCTGAGTATATTGAGGTTTTTTTTTATTTCAGTGCAAACAGAACAATTGCAATCACCACCTTCTGATGTATGTCCACATGTTTTGATGACCAGACACTGCAACAAAAATTGTCTTTTGAAATAGTATTTCAGATTTTATCAGTCAGTCTTACCACCACATTGCTGTTTGACAGGAAATCCAAGCTACTTGGTATGAGAAGTTACACGAATGGGAGGATGCCCTTGTGGCGTACGACAAGAAGATCGACATGAACAAGGAGGACCCTGAGCTGATCCTCGGGCGCATGCGCTGTTTGGAAGCCCTGGGAGAATGGTGGGTCACTGCAGTTACCTTTGACACCCATGTCTGTGCCTCTTCTCAATGCCAATCAAGGTGTTGTTGTTTTGGGGAGGACTCTTTTGTGTCACCATTGGTAGAGTGTCTCTCCTGTTCAGTGTTTGGTACTGTGTTACACTAGATAGGAAAAGCCTTGTATAATCTGGAACTTTCATTGGTGCGTTGTGATCACATAATGTCGTCTTGAGTGACCTAACAGGTGTTATCATTGTGGAGGCAAGCATTTTCCAGTGAGTGTTGCTCACTATATTGCTTACCATATTGAAAACATTGTGTCGCTGATTAAAAAGAGCTCTAAGAGATGTTTACTGTTGTGAGTGTAATGGTGATAGACAGGGTCTGTGAGAGAGAATATTTGCCTGGAGCGAACCTATCCCCTGACATTTTTCCTTGCTCACGATCGTGCCGGCAGACTGTGCTAATGGAATCTGACATTGGGCTCCTTTGGTTACTGGGCGTGAAGTGACGGGTAAAATGTCAACAGTTTCCTGTAATAAGAGCATGGTAATATAACAGGGAAATGTGCAAGGACAGTTAGTCCAGGACAGTTAGTTACTTGGCTCTGAAAACCTCAGCAACAGACAGCCAACGCCAGACTGAATGCAACCATGCTCTCTCCATTTTTATCCTTCTGTCTTTTTGTGTTCTCTCTATCTCTCCCTCTCTTTCTACTTCCCTCCATCCCTCCCAGTCCACAGGTGAACCACAAACCACATTAAAAAACGAGCCTTCATGCAGGCTGCATAGGGAATCACAATGTTTGAAAAATTCCCAAAAGTTAGTAAGGCTAACTAGATAAGTTAACTTATATTACCTTCTCATCTGTGCCATAATTATACAGCCTTGTTGAGATTCTCTTTCTACTAGACAAACGGGATAACAGACAGAATTGATCTTCTAATTTACTGTCAGTACTTCCACATTGACATTTTAGTCATTTAGCAGATGCTCTTTTCCGTCAACTGGCAGTGAATTATCCATAATATAGCTAGGTGGGACAACGACCAGACGCAGTAATTGTAATATGTATTTAAATCAATGAAATAGTTATTGGCAAAGTCAGTGAAAAAAATATAGTATGTATGTACAACCCTGTTTCCAAAAAATTGGGACGCTGGGTAAAATGCAAATAAAAACAGAATGCAATGATGTGCAAATCATTTAATCCCTGTATTTAATTGAAAATAGTACAAAGACAACATATCAAATGTTGAAACTGAGAAATTTAGTTTTTGGAGAAATGCATGCCCATTTTGAATTTAATGCCCGCAACATGTATCAAAAATGTTGGAACAGGAGCATGTTTACCACTGTGTTGCATCGCCTTGTCTTTCCCCACAGTCTTTCACAGAGTGGTGAACCCCTCCCCATCTTTAATTCTGAAAGGCTCGTCCTCTCTGGGATGCTCTTTTTATACCCAATCATATTACTGACATGTTGCCAATTAACTAATTAAGTAGTTATGAGAGGTTCCACCCGGTTTTTTTTTTTTTTAGCATTACATAGCTTTACCATTCTTTTGTTGCCCCTGTTGTATAAAATAAGGAATTTTGTGTAATATTATATATTGTATAATAACTTTCCCACCTTTGCAACTTTCACCACTTCTGGCAGTTTACTACATTTATTCTGTTCCGATATTAATTTTGTATTTGGCAAGGTTTTCACAGACTAAATGAATGTATAGGGCCCCTATGATCAGGCATTTGGGCTAACGGTTCAGTCTATACAGAAATGAATCACCAAGAAATAGTCTATTTTTAATTTTCCTCGATTTCTATAATAATTTCAGGTGGAATTTACTTCCATTGAGTTGAGTGTTGGGATACTGAGTCATCCGATTAGCAGTACCTCTTTGCGTTATGTGACCATGGAGTGTTGTCCTACAGTAGTGAGACATGCAGGGCATTTTCCATGTTTTAACCCTCATATATTGTACCATGATTAGGAGCCACTTCATCTACCAGACACAAACCTCTGTGATGCCACGGGCCAAGCCTTAACTCTGGAAGCTGTTTCTCCACTGTACTCATAAGACAATTTTAGAACTGTACTTTATATGATTTCCGGCCCAAAAGAACAATTCCCATAGACTGCACCACAGAAAAGACCAATTAGGAAATAAAATAGAAATACAGCTTCGTTATTACATTTCTTCCAAAAATGTCCTTTGAATTTTTGCTGGAGTTGGATTTGAGGCCAATTTTCTTTAATCCTTCCCATGGAACGGGAAGCAGTGCAAGCAGTGATGTTTCTGTCCATTTAGAGTGAGGTGAGGAGACATGGCACATACACTTATTTGATGTTTTCAGTCGGAGGAGTAATTCACCCGCAACCCTAGCTGATGGGGGAGGATTAAGTATTGAAATGCGTATCCTTCGATGCACATTTTGCCAAGCTGTTCTGCTTCCTATGACGTTGCTCGCTCAGCCAGGGAGGGTTCGCCGGTACCTTCACCCACTTAAAGGAGAACGCATTGTCTGGCCAACGACTCCGGTTCAGCTTGCAGGTGCTCAACCCACCACATGGAGTTGCTATTGTGCAGTTAGATGAGGCAAGCCTGTTAGATATCCTACCCATCTACCCCGGATGGTGGTGAGCCAATTTGTACAGGCCTCTGGGGGTCCCCCAGTATACAGCTGACGGTGATATTTCATATGATGAGGCCTTTCTCACAGGTTGGCTGATTCACAGCTCGCTAATGTTTACCAGAGAATAAAGAAGTCAGACTACGTGGGAGACATGCTCTCAGCCTGGTCATACTTTATTTAAATCAGTCCCTTTCTCTTTAGCTTCTGTGCCAGCACTGCAGACTATTCTGGTCCATGAACACATCAAATCGGGTTTGGTAATGGAAAAATGTTTAAACTTTAGTGTCAATATATGTAGAGATGACCTTTGTATTGTCCCTTCATAGAAACCATACTAGAGGTCTAGTATTATTTTCACTTTATCTTAGTAAATACAGTTTTACAGGCGTCGTGTCACTTTAATGAAGCAGTTGTTTTCTCTCTCATTTGTGTGTGCGCGTGTGCTCGAGCGCATCCCTGTTACAAAGGAACAGCATGTATGTAAGATACAAAATATAAGAAGTAGTAATGAGCTTCATCTTTGTAATGATTTCTGTTGCTCAGGGGCCAGTTGCATCAGCAGTGCTGTGAGGAGTGGACTCTGGTCACTGAAGATACACAGGCTAAAATGGCCCGGATGGCGGCGGCTGCAGCTTGGGGTCTAGGTAAGAGCTCTCCATCCAGCCCATCACCTACAGCTCTTAGAATATCGCTTTATTACTGCTTTAATAACGCAATCCAATAATTAATATCAAGCTCTTTATTTTGAACAAAGCGACCCTGTTATGATGCCATGTAGACATTTCTATTTCCTTGTCACAGTAATGTAATTATACATTTATTGAAATATTTATTTCGTCGATTTCTCAGGACGAGAAGTACAAGCTAATGGATTTCTAATAAAAAAATATCGCTATGTAATGCGATACATTCAAAAAGTGGTTTTGTATGGCAGAACAGAAGACATTTTATAATATGATGCCACACCACTGCTATAGAGCTCCCATGGGAGAACTTAACGGTAAGCCGGTGTCCATTTTCTTTAACTGGCTGAAAATGAAGCCGACCAGTAATAATAACAGAGACAGCTCCATCATCCAGACGTGAATGGCATCCCCCCATACATATCTGTATCATAATGTGCAATGGTGGAGATAAACACTTCCCCTGCTTTTGCCAGCCTTCAGTATGTTACCGCATGTTATGGTACCAAGACCACACTTACTGCTTATGGAGCCCAGGGGGCGAATGGCTTCATTACATTAGAACACGATCCGTAACCCGAACACAGCGCATTACTGCTGACCCCTGTGTACCCCATACAAAACCAAACACTGACTACAGTCTTTAACTGCTACCTTGAGGAAACAGAAACATGAAAGAACAATAAGTCTGCCTAGTGTTTTTCTATGACTCATTCCATATCTGGCAGATATTAGGACTGGTTTAGTCTTTTATTTATTTTTGGGGGAATCGTAAATGTTAATATAACATTAGGCTACCATTTCATTTGGTAGTTCAGTGTACACTGATAAAATCCTATTCCAAATCCCATTCCAAAACACGTGTGTGTGTGTGTGTGTGTGTGTGTGTGTGTGTGTGTGTGTGTGTGTGTGTGTGTGTGTGTGTGTGTGTGTGTAGGCCACTGGGACAGCATGGAGGAGTACACGTGTATGATCCCCAGGGACACACACGATGGGGCCTTCTACCGGGCTGTGCTGGCTCTGCACCAGGACCTATTCTCATTGGCTCAGCAGGTGACACATCAACATTTCCTCTATTGTTTATTGGCTGGGTGCAAAGGGCCTCGGACCCCATTAAGTGAGGCTAACTCCAACACATTCAATTCCATTGAGGGATCGTTTTAGGTAATGGTTATAAAGAACACAAACCTGACCTGAAAAAACCAAATGTTAAATAGATTTTCTGTAGGGTCAACCTTTTCCAAAACACTGCTTTACTGGCACTTTCCCACCAATATGTGCAAAGATTGCTAAGTTTCTTGCCACTTTATTATTGCTAAGAAAATACATGCATAGATGAATTCTCCTCCATTCTAGCCTCATTAATTGAGATATAGAACCTCCAGCAACATTTTATTCCACAAAGGGGCACTTCTCTGATGTGTAAATGTTACGTTACTCCTAATCGTATATTATGGTAACTTTCACCCTGGAGCAAAATAAAAGGAGCTAGAATATCAACAAGGTCTGCCCCATAACTCGTGCTCCCTTGTGGGATGTGCGTTGCAGTCTGGGATGAGCTCATGGTCTCTGGAGATGGATGGGTCCAGGCCAGATTCCAGGGGGTTGTCTGACTGGGTCTGGATCAACTACAGACTGCAGTGTACAGCTGTTCCCCCGGCCCCTGTAGACCCATCCAGCCCGTTACGCACTAACCCTGCCCTCCGGGATGTGCACCCTGACTTGGAGCTGCATGCCTTCCGACTCTGTCTCCTCTGTAATTCTTCGATGAACTCCAGGTGTGGACAATAGGTTCCCCCCATTGAATAAGGAGAAAAGCGGCTGATTGACGATGCGCTTTTAGTCGTTGAATGAGGCTGAATGAAAACCAGATGGGGAGTTGTCTTCCGGATATGCTTGATAATCCTCGTGTTTAAGTGTTTTGATTCCAGACCGTTTTCTTTCGTCTTCGGGGAGGTTACAGAGACATGTATTAGGAGGTGGAGAGAATGAATGTGCTTCAGACATCATATGGCATTGTTATAAATCAGGTGAAATGATTTATGGGTTCTTACAGCATCTGTAGACAAAACAGTGTTGCTTTCCCTGACAACAGCCATTTACAATGGCGATGTATCCACAGCCCCGTCATCCATCTGGAGTGCGTCTTGTGCTCTTAAATCAATGCTAGTCCTCATTGTCTGGCTTTAGTGAGATGGATAAACCAGGTCCTGTTGATTGGTCTTTGTACTGGTCCTACCTGTTAAGTGAGAAGGGAAGACAGACGATGCTGCCATGCGTTAGCCACATTTCCACTGGAGGTACAGTAAGTCTCAGATAAAATGACCAGCTGCTAACTCAAGACGCTGAAAGTGTCTAATTGCAGTCCAATCTCAGACACCTGTCCGTCCGTCTCTTAGTTTGATTGGCTGTCAGGCGTTCTGGCACATAATCACTCCACAAAAGAATGCTTTCAGGCAGCTGTGTTCTCCCTCATCTGCTCCTGGGTAATGACTGTGTTCAGAATACAGTCTTTGGGTGACAGTGGGGCAGGTATTTCAAAAAAATACTCATGGCCCTGTGTGTTGTTTTTCACTTGTTTGATTCAGCTCTTTTTTCCTTCTCTTTCTCATACTCTCACCCCCTTTCATTCCCTTTCTTTCTCTCTCTCTCTCTCACCCCCCCCCCTCTAGTTCTCTGTCTCTGAATGTTTTGTTTGTTCACATAAAACCAAGTGCAAATGTAACTGGGATGCTTTGTCAAAGAGTAATGAGATTCGAGGCCAAGTGACTATTACATAACAATTTGAAAGTTGTTTAAACGTGCAAGGTCCTTAGCAGTTCATTTGCCTGCCCATATAAAACTCTTTGGCAGTGGTGCAGATAGAAATCTTGTTTCCTGTGTTTACAAGCCATCTGGCTGGCTCAATCAAATCATCATGACGTGTCTGTTTTGGCATGGCCAATCGTGGTGTCCTATTTTATGGCCAATCAGTGTGTCCTATTCCATGGCCAATCAGGGTGTCCTATTCCACGGCTAACCCTAACCCTTGTGCTATTCCATGCCTTTGCTGAGGCAGGTAGTTGTATGAATTGTGTTTCTGTCCAAACCCATAGTTTTGTCTTGGTGGAGGTGCCTGGAGTTGACACAGGTTATGTGTAGGAGGGATTGAGTCTAGACTACGTTTGTGTCCCAAATTACACCCTATTCCCTAACTGCACACAGGGTGGTCAAAAGTAGTGTAAATTCGTTGGGGGTTGGCTGGCCTTTGGGATGCATTTTTTCCTTAGTTGGGTTGGGTTGTGTTGTGATGGAGAGATGGTGAAGGAGCAATGGATTATGGATCCCCCACACTCTTTTTCATTAATAGAGGTTTTACTTTGTTTGGCTTAATTCATTGTGTTACTGTCCACTCTTCATGTTCTAGCAGGTAACTGAAAAGTCATTGTGTGTCTGTGTGTGTTATTCAAGTGCATCGACAAGGCCAGAGATCTGCTGGACGCAGAGCTGACAGCCATGGCTGGAGAGAGTTACAGTAGAGCATATGGGGTAAGAACATCACTCTACACTGTTTGACAAGAACATTTGCAGATTCAACCGAATGATGATTGATTAATAGTCGATTGGCATCCATTGTGGCCGCCAGTACTAAATCTTCAGTATTATTTGCGTGTGCTGGCCAGCTCTTTCATTCCAATCATATATAACCAGGTCCTATATATTTTCATAGTGAGATGCTATCATCAGCTTAGCGTCAGTTGAAAGAGCCTTCAAGTTAGTAGCCCAAAAAGTTGTAGCTGTTTTACATCCCTTTGGTGTACTAAAACAAACCTTTCTGAGCGACAGGAGCAACATGACAGTTTGTCCTATGCTGATGTTGTCTGATTAAATGTCTACATCAGTGTCCAGGCTTATAATGATTGCAAGTTTCATCAAAGGCGAACAATTGCTTGGCTCTCGTCCCGCTGTCAGTCTCTAATCAGGGAATTTTTATTGACTGAGCTTTGTGAAAATGGTCGACAGAGATCACAGCCAATACAGATGAAAGAGTAAATGTGTATTTATTTTGGTAGCCCTGCAACTCTACATTTACATTCTAGTGATTTAGCAGACTTACCTATTTTTATACTTGGCCCCTGTGGGAATGGAAACCCCCAACCCTGACACACAGCCTACATTTGTTCCTCAACAGTTTTAATGCCTGAAAGATAGTAGTTCAGGTACATTAAATAGAAACGTCCAAAAATGCACTTTGGAGCAGGTTCTGAATGTGCAATGTGGTGCTGGCAGAGGAGGGTGTGCTGTTTAGTGATTGACTGTGGTTGTTGCGGTCCAGGCCATGGTGTCATGTCAGATGCTGTCGGAGCTGGAGGAGGTAATTCAGTACAAGCTGGTCCCGGAGAGGAGGGACATCATCCGAGAGACCTGGTGGGAAAGACTGCAGGTACACACTGGAGTTCTAACACTCATACACACACACACACACACACACACACGTACGTACGTACACGCACAGGTACATACACACACATTCATAGACACACACTAAGAAATGTGAGAGATGGTGCTTAAGAGAGCGTGTGAAATGGGCTATAACAGATGAGTTCAGTGGATCATACACACACATACTCACTCTGAACTGAAAAATGAGGAATGACGGTGCATAGGAGACCACTTTAGTCTGAATAATGTTCTGTGCATCTTAACGGGTTTAGCATGTGTTCCCTGTTCACTTGATGTTCTCTACCCCCTGCAAACACATCTGGACAGCCCAGCACGCTGTTTATTCACTTTGATTGAACCTAGTGAGGTTGGTAAATGACATCAAATGAAATGGAGAAGTTAGAGTTCAGGGAACAAAAAGCTTTATTTATGCAGTGCTGAATGCAACAGCTACATGCCTTCCAGTGAAATTCATCCAAAGGGTTTAACAACAGTACAGTGTAATACTAATACCACACCAGTGTGGAGGGATATATGGTCCTAGA